>JAREIS010001550.1:0-19864 GCA_030060385.1 Muscicapa striata striata
GTTCATATATTGCCCAGGCCTGCAGATGGTCAAGTGATCTCTCCTGGGCCACAGCCCAGAACTATTTTATGATGGAAACTTTTTCGGTGGCTGCTCTAGGGGCCCAGGCCAGGATAGCTGGGGCCCAGGCCAGAACAGCAGGGGCTGCTCTGGGAGGGGGGCAGGATCTCGACAGCCAGGCTAGAACTCAGAGGCTGCACCCATGGGCCGATGGCTCCCTGTCCCCCTTGCCCAGTGGTTTCTGGAAAAACTCATCAGGGGCAGCATTCCAGCCACACCACGGGCCAGTCTGGCCACTCTGGGGGGAGGGGGAAGCAGGCAGGATCTCAGCAGCTGATGGCCCTGCCTAGCAATCCCCCTCCCCCAGGTTATTCAAAATTTGGAAGAGGACACAAAGAGAAGAAATACAAAACACAGAGAGAAAGACAAATAAAATACAGAGAATCACACATACTGCTACTAACTCCTGGATTCCAGCGACATTCAGATAGAAATTCCAAGAGGAGGTAGGGTCCAGATGTGTGCTTGCCTGGTGGTCAGCCTTAAATACCCCTTTGGTCATTCTGGGCCCTTCCTCCAGGCGGCACTTTCAGTCATTTGGTCACTCAGGAGCTGGGCTGGGGCTCCAGGGGTGTGTGTGGAGCATTGCCTTTGGTGTGCCAGGGACTGGCAGTCACTGCTGGGCTGGGATAGAGGCTCTGGGGGCATTGGGGTTACAGGGCAGTGCAGTGTTGGGGTTACAGGGCAGGGCAAGGCTGCACCTGCCCCTTCGTCCCCCACACATGAAATATTTCAAGCCAACAATCTCCTCCAGTCTGTCACAACAGGCAATGTTGCAGGTGGAATCCCAAATCTGGGAATGGGAGCCTGAAGGAGAAGGACAGTTCTTTTCCACAGGAAGGAAAGCAGGGACACCCAGTGTTTCAGTAGCAGATGAGAAGAGACCCTCAACATGCCCAGGTCAGCTGGATCAATCAGGCAGCCTCCAGAAGACCAAACCAGCCAGAGCTGCTCTGTGTTCCCTTGGTTCCATGGGGCACCAGTTCCAGAATGTTCTGCTTAGTTCATTTGGACCCCTCTGTGTCACAGGGGCCTCTTGGTTCCACAAGGCACTGAAGTGTCACAATGGTGTCCTTTGCTCCATGGTGCCACTCAGTGTCACAATGGCCCCTTGGTTCCAGGAGGCTGTGAAGTGTCTGAAAGGTCTCTCCGTGGTTCCCTGAGGCCTTGCAATGTCACAATGGACCTTTGGCTCCATGGGGTCTTGCAGTGTCACAATGGCCCTTTGGTTCCGTGACACCCCAAAATGTCATAATGATCTCCACGGTTCTATGAGGCCTTGGAATGTCACAATGGCCCCCTGGTTTGATGTGGCCTGACAGTGTCACAATGATCCCAGCATTCAATAGAACCACACAGAGTCAGTACGGTCCCCTTGCTTCCATTAGGCCCAGCAACGTCACAGTGGTCTCCATAATTCCATGAGGCCCCACAATGCCACAGTGGTCCCTTGGTTCCATCAGGCCCCATAGGGTCACAGCGCTCTCTGCAGATCCTGAAGCACCCAGGCCAAGCCATTGCCATAGTTCCAGTCACTCCCAGTATGATCCCAGTGACTCCCAGTCTCTTTCAGTATATCCCTGTTGCCCCAAGCAAGTTCCCAGTCACTCCCACTTCTCCCAGTTGATTCCAGCATGATTCCAGTTGCCCACAGCCACTCTGAGTCACCATCAGTGCAGTGCCAGTTGCTCCCAGTATGTTCCAGTTGCCCGAACATTGTTCAAAGTGCTCTCAGCCTGCTCCTGATCCCTCCCAGTATGATCCCAGTCACCCTCACTGTCATCCCAGTTCTACCCAGTGTGATCCCAGTTGCACTCAGTCACTCCCAGTATGATCTCAGGGGCCTCAGTATAGACACAATCACTCTCAGCTACTTCCAGTTGCCCCCAGCATGATCCCAGTTGTACCCAGTGTTGTCCCCTCCAGAATCATTCCAGACACTCCCAGTATATCCCAGCTGCCCCCAGCATGTTCATTCCTAGTCTCCCCAGAGTCCTCAGTATGGTTCCAGTAGCCCCTAAGATGATCTCACTCATTCCCAGTATATCTCAATTACCTACAGCACAAATCCATCATTCCCAATTGCTCCCAGTTGCTCCCAGTTGCTTCCAGTAGCCCTCAGTGTGATCCCAGTCACTCCCAGTATTTCCATGTCCGTGCTCCAAGTGCTGCTCCCAGCCCTGATCCGTGGGGATGGGAATGTCCCGCTCCCCTCCAGGGGCAGGGTCACACCTGAGCCAGGTGTGCAGAGCAGGACCTTGCCCTGAGCCCAAGCACTGTCCCACCTGCAGGATCTGCTTCCCCTCTTCCTCCTGTGGCCCCAAGCCCAGCTTGGTGCTGAGCAAAGGGTCGGGGGTGGGGTCATCCCCCAGTGGGGGCTGTGCACCCCCTCTGCCCCCTCCCCAAATTCCCTCCCGAGGCAGCAGGAGCTGGGGCAGGAGCCCTGTGGGGAGGGAAAAGCTGGTGACACTGGGATGGGAGGGTCACACACGCTCTGGGGGGACACACGCAGCCCCAGGAGACACCTCCTCACCTTCTCCCACAGTACCAGGAGGGTGAACCCAAACATGGACACCCCAAACCCCCACAGCATCTTTGGGGGCAGCATCCAGTGGCAGCTTTGGGGTGCTGGGGGAGTCACAACTGCCCTATGACCTCTCCCAGCCCCACAGCCACTCCTTGGCCCCCCAAACCACCACACAGTTTGTGACCACAAAGAACCCTCAACCACTCCCTGCAACCTAATTCCCCCCAAAAACAACCCTTTCCCATCTCTCTAGAGACCCACTCAAATATTTTCCAAGCCACACATCCCTGCCAGGACCCAGAAATTCCCTCACAGTGCCCAGAAGACCCCCCCAAAGCCTTTTCCAAAACCACAAATGCCCTCAAGAGCCACAAAAGCTTCTCTCAGTCCCCCCAGGAGTCTCTAAAACCCCTCCCAGCACCCCAAGGCACTGACCAGGAGTGGTTGGGCGACAGGAACATCCACAGCCCAGAGCAGCTCAGGCACTTCAGCAGCAATTGGGGCATTCTGGGGGGGACACCTCAGATGGTGAGACCCAGGCCAGGGACTGGGATAGACAACTGGAATTCTTGGAGAATGGATGGGCTCAGATGGACATGTTCTGCTGGAACAACTACAAGATCATGGCCACATCCCTTGGCTTGGGTCATCCCAGAACACCTAAATCCTCCTGAATATTCCCCTGAACCCCAAATTCACGTTCAAATCCCAGTAAAATGATTCAGCTTTAGATCTCCTTGCTTAATTTCTTTATTTGTGTCTCAATTCTGGTTATTTAGATAGAATAAACATGGAAATTATTCAGGTAGGAAAAGATCTCCAAGATCATCCAGTATTGTTTGATGCCACCAGAAGAAACAACTGGACAGAGAAGATAAGATTTTTTGGGCTATAAAGTAAAAAATCATCTCTTCCCAATTATTTTCCAATGTCAGTCAGTCCCAATGAATGTTCCTGCCCCTGTGTTCATCCAGGTGCCTATGGGGATCCAGGAGGACATGAAGACCACCAGGCAAGTGTCTTCCCAATCTGGATCACTGGGAATGTTGCCACCAGGGCTCTGCCCAACCAACATGAGTCCTCTTATGGGGAATGAGGTTGGAGCAGCACACAAAGCTCTTCCCACGGCTGGGGCACTCACAGAGCTTCCCCTACCAGTGCCCCCGTGGGTGTTTGGTCAAATGAGAGCTCTTGGTGAAGCTCTTCCCACACTGGGGACACTCATAGGGTTGTTCCCTTGTCTGGATCCTCTGGTGACAGATCAGATTGGAGCTCTGGTTGAAGCTCATCCCACATTCCCCACATTTACAGGGCCTCTCCCCAGTGTGGATGTTCTGGTGCCTGACGAGGGTGGAATTTTGCTTGAAGCCCTTCCCTCAGTTGGGGCAGCGGAAGGGCCTCTCCTCTGTGTGAATCTGCTGGTGCAGGAGGAGATGGGAGCTGGTGTGAAACCTCTTCCCACACTCGGGACACTTTTAGGGCCTTAAAAGTACCAACAGTTAAAATAACTACTCAGCAAAAGAACAACACTTAGCACCATCTAACTTAGCTTATACCTCATGACTTAACCTTATTACAGGCCAGAGTAACTCAGACATCCAAGGCACTCAAAGCCCTCAGAGAGCAGCATTTCTGCCACATTTGCCAGAGCACTCGTGTGTGCACACAGACAGAGAGAGTCAGTGCCAGGGACCTGTGAGGAATTCCCCTGGAGGGCAGGGAAATGCTCACTCAGGATGCTTTGGCATCTCCCCAGCGGGTGAAGGGTTTAGCCTTGAGGAGTGGGGGATCAGCCCAGGCTCCATCATTGCTCGGGGATGCCCTGAGTGCAGCACACGGGAGAGTTCCAGGCTTGGAGAGGCCCCGCTCAGAGGGAGGTGATGGCCCAGGAGAGCTCCAAGGGGCTCCTTGTGGAGCGCTGTTTGCAGGGCCCCAAGAGAGGGGCTTCAGTCACAGCCATGTTTCATCCTGGCCGCACTTGGCATCCACAGCTTTCTTTGGAAGGGTGAGAACAGGGGTGTTGTGCCACTGAGGGAACAAAAATAGATCCACAGCTGCTCCTAAAGGAAGCAGGAGCTCGTTGGGCAGCAGCAGTGCCCGGGAGCAGACAGTGTTTGTGCTGAGCTCCAGAGGAGCTGAGCCCAGGGGCTGTTGGCCAAGGCCAAGGCCAATTGAGCATTTCTCAGCTCGCAGGGTGGCCTGAGAACGGGACGGGGGAATGCACCAGCAGAGGGTCCATGGGACCAAGGGACTGTTGTGGCACTGTGGGGCCTCATGGAATTATGGAGACCACTGTGGCATTGCTGGGCCTGATGGAACCAAGGGGACTGTACTGACTCTGTGTGGTTCTATTGAATGTTGGGATCACTGTGACACTGTCAGGCCACATCAAACCAAGGGGCCATTGTGACATTGCAAGGCCTCATGGAACCGTGGAGATCATTATGACACTTTGGGGTGTCACGGAACCAAAGGGCCATTGTGACACTGCAAGACCCCATGGAGCCAAAGGTCCATTGTGACATTGCAAGGCCTCAGGGAACCACAGAAAGACCATTCAGACACTTCACAGCCTCCTGGAACCAAGGGGCCATTGTGACACTGAGTGGCACCATGGAGCAAAGGACACCATTGTGACACTTCAGTGCCTTGTGGAACCAAGAGGCCCCTGTGACACAGAGGGGTCCGATTGAACTAAGCAGAACATTCTGGAACTGGTGCCCCATGGAACCAAGGGAACACAGAGCAGCTCTGGCTGGTTTGGTCTTCTGGAGGCTGCCTGATTGATCCAGCTGACCTGGGCATGTTGAGGGTCTCTTCTCATCTGCTACTGAAACACTGGGTGGCCCTGCTTTCCTTCCTGTGGAAATGAACTGTCCTCCTCCAGGCATCCATGGCCAGATGTGGGATTTCACTGCCAAATTTCCTTATATCCAGGGATTGTTTTAGTAGAAATATTGCCAGGAAAAATCTGTCTGGCCGTGGTTTCAGAAGGGTCACCTCTCATCTGTCCCCAAATCCCTGGGGAAAGCTCTGTGCTTTCATTCCTATAGGAAAGAAATATCCTGCTTCTCCCGGCACCCATGGCCAAGATTGGGATTCCACCTCCAAATTTCCCTATATCCAAACACTGCTCTCAGACAAAATCGGCCATTATTGACAAGTTTGGCTGGCCTTGGCCTATTGAGGCTCTCACCTGCCTTCCAAAACACTGAGGCTCTGTGCTTGCCTTCCTATGGAAAAGAATTGTCCTTCATAGCCAGGTGCCCATGGCCAGATTTGGGATTCCACCTCCAACATTGCCTGTTGTGACAGACTGGAGGAGATTGTTGGCTTGAAATATTTCATGTGTGGGGGACGAAGGGGCAGGTGCAGCCTTGCCCTGCCCTGTAACCCCAACACTGCACTGCCCTGTAACCCCAATGCCCCCAGAGCCTCTATCCCAGCCCAGCAGTGACTGCCAGTCCCTGGCACACCAAAGGCAATGCTCCACACTCACCCCTGGAGCCCCAGCCGAGGTCCTGAGTGACCAAATTACCAGAAGTGCTACCTAGGGGAAGGGCTCAGGATGACCAAAGGGGTATTTAAGGCTGAAGACAAGGCAAGCAAACATCTGGACCTTACCTCCTCTTGGAATTTCTATCTGAACATCGCTGGAATCCACGAGTTGGTAGCAGTGTGTGTGTTTCTCTGTATTTTATTTGTTTTTCTCTCTGTGCCTTATATTTCTTCTATTTCTGTCCTCTTCCACATTTTGAGTAACTTGGGGGAGGGGGATTGCTAGGCAGGGCCATCAGCTGCTGAGATCCTGTCTGCTTCCCCCTCCCCCCAGAGTGGCCAGACTGGCCCGTGGTGTGGCTGGAATGCTGCCCCTGATGAGTTTTTCCAGAAACCACTGGGCAAGGGGGATGGGGAACCATCGGCCCGTGGGTGCAGCCTCTGAGTTCTAGCCTGGCTGTCGAGATCGTGGCTCCCCTCCCAGAGCAGCCCCTGCCGTTCTGGCCTGGGCCCCTGCTCCCCTGGCCCGGGCCCCCAGCGCAGCCACTGAAAAAGTTTCCATTGTAAAATAGCTCTGGGCTGTGGCCCAGGAGAGATCACTTGACCATCTGCATGCATGGGCAAAATATCAACTCTTTCACTGCCAAGAACGTGGCAAACACTTTGCAAACACTTTGTTCTCTCTCCTGAGTGAAAGAAGAGGACCAAGATGATGAAAGGCACAGAAACAGCATGAAAACATCAAGGTCAGATAAAAGAAGTCAGGTCTCAGATGACAAAAGGAGGTGAGTCGTGGATTGAAATTTCCCTTTTTTTAAGCTGTGGAGAAGAGATTCATGTTTCCCTATAGGTCATAGAAAGTGCATTATGGCGTGGATGAAATGTTATAACTGTAGACATGAGCAGAGGCATTTGTGCTAAAGAAAGATGTTGAAATGGCTGTGATCCCATGAGAAACTGGAATAGAGAGGAGAAAGATGAAGATCCCTCCTGTCCCACAGGGAAGAGAAGAAGAAAGAACTCTGTTTTCAAAGATGAAGAGAGCTTTTGTTTGATCTGTTACAATCTTTAAAGTATGCCCCATAAGTTGATATGGTCCTCACAATTAGTTTTGGGATAACTGTAAGTCAAGGCAGGGATTTCTACACAGTGATCCCATTTACAATCTCCTGAATGGCTGATTCACTGTGACACAGAGGCCAGGAGAAAACTTTTCTTGTGGAGAAATCTCCATAGATTGAAGTTCTCCTCACCCAAGGAAATTGGTGAATAGCTATTTTTAAAGATGGTAAACTGACTGATCTGTTTCTGTACTTTATCAGTATGAAAGAAAAGAAGTTGTGGGGGGAAGAGTAGTGTTCTGAAAGTTTTATTCTGAGGTGGTTTTTTTCTCGTACTTTCCTTGTACCCTTTAAAGTTTGAGCCTGATTTGCCTTCCTCCTAATCCTATCTCACAGCAGGAAATGAGTAAATAATTCTAGTGGATGCACTGGCAATTTGGCCAAGGATAAATCCACAACAAACTTAAAATTGAACTCTTCTTTCTTGAGCTCTTCAGTTTGGGAATTCAGTGACAAAGGCTCATAAACATTTCTTCAAAACACTTAAACAATAAATGCCCCAGGTAATAATTTAAATTTTCAATTCTTCTGTGGTTAATTAGGTAGATTTCAGAAGTGTATTCAAAGTGAATATATTGTATATTCTATTGAAAGCATTGCAGAGAGAAGTGTTTTGTCCTGATAAGTTTTCTTTTGTGTATTTATAGATTGATACCAGCAATGTCCAATTGATACTGACCCCCTGTACCTTCTCATGCAGTCTGAATAAATATGAAAATCAAGACCCTTCATGGCTGACAATCAATCACACTTTGTCTCCACACCCATCCCCACCACTTCTGTAATCCAACCCCTGGGACTCCAATGGATAAGGAATGTTGTGGCTAGCAGGACCTTCTCTTTGTCCCCACCTGTCATCTCTGCCTCCAGTTCTTCGCTCTGATTGAGGCTTGGGGACACTTTCTTAGTCGTGTTCCTCCCTGGAACCCATTAAAACTTCAAGAAACTTTGGAGTTTGCTTCTCACTTGGAGTTCTTGAGAGGTTTCCTAACAAACCACGGTTGTGCCTTGATTTCCCTCTGGTCTTGTGCACTTCATTAGGAAGATTTCCTATGATAGTTATGGAGAAATATTTCAAAGAGCTTCTTAGAAATACAGATTCCCATTTTAAAGGATGTATTTTATTCCTGTTCTCTTTGGAGCAGAGGTGACTGCAGCATTCAGTGATAGATATTGATCCAGGGTCTCTCCTCAGGTCTGGCCTGCTCAGAGAAGCTGTGCCTTGAGGTCTGACCCGGTGTGGACAACCTTGCTCCACATTCCCCAATCCCATCCTGTCCTTCCTCATTCAGCTAGGACCTGCCTTGCTTGGAGTGCTGCTGCACTCAGGGAAAGAGAAGTTTCCTTCTTTTTTTTTCTTAAAACAATATAAAACTCCTATTTTTCCCCACTGAAAACAGACACATGCCTCAGGTGTGTGCCAGCCAAAGGTGCCACCAAGGGGGTTCAGTGTCAGGGGGTGGTGCCTGGAGTTGGCGCCATCTTTCCTTTCTGCCTCTAACTCCCATCATGCCCCATGGCCCGATGGAGCCCAATAGCAGACAGGACTACAACTCTCGTCATGCCCTGCGCTCCACAGAACCCCCGGTATCCCCCCATTTGCCCCGTTAGTGTCCCCCAGACTCTCCAGGATCCCTACGTGCCCTCTCAGTGCCCATTCAGGACCCTCCCACAAAAGCGTCCAAGGATCCCCTGAATGCTTCCAACCCCACAGATGCCCGTTACAGCCACTTCAGCCAATTAATCTCCTGCCATCCTCCGTGAGCTCAGAGCACCTCATAACCCAGTCAGTCGCCTAAAATTCCTGCCGTGCCCCGTGCCCTAAAGAGCCCGGTTAGAGCTCCCCAAAATCCCTCCAAGCTCTCCCAAATGGTATACGTTCCCCCCTGAAGACCTCAAGTCACCGTTCAGAGGCAAAAGTGTCCCCGAAGTGCCCTCCCGGACCCCAAACTCTATGCAAGATGCACTTCCGGGACTTCAGCACCCATCATGCTCCATGGTTCCAGTAAAATCCCATTGCAGCTGAGACTTCATCCCCCATCATGCCCTGCGCCTCACAGAGAGACACTGCAGCTGCGCCTAGAGCTCCCATGATGCTCCACAGCCCCTTTAAACCGTACAATACCTGTGCCTACAACTCCAATCATCTCCCGCGCCCCACAGAGCCCCGTTAGAGACCCACCAAGTACCTGCCTGGACCCTGAACAGTCCCTAATTCCCCTCCCTGACATCTAAGGGCAACCCTGGACCCCCAAGTGCCACTCTGAAGCTGAGACTTCCTGCTAAATTCATTCACCAGACCCAAAACTGCTCCGAATGTGTGCCAGAAATGTCTCCCTGGACCCTGAACTTCCCACCTTGAACCTGTCTGAGAAAAAGTTGATAATAAAGATGACAAAATGATTACAAATGTTAGGAATTATCTTAAAGAGGGAGAAATCAATAACCAATGGAGCTTAATTATTAAGGGAATTCTGTTCGTTAGAAACAATGACCAATAATTTATTTGGTTGCTAATAATGTAAAGATTATTAACATAATTATAAAAATTAGGATAAAATGTATAGAATAGTAATATTATATCTCAGAAAAATACAATTTTATTACTTAATAACAGTTTTTTACTGAAAAGAAATTTATGAGGTTTTTTTTTATATTTTTGGTTGTCACTCCCAGGTTGGAGATTTCATGAGTTGGTGAGGTTGGGGCTAAAGAGCAGGCTGTCCCAACTGGGTCAGCCTGCAAGGGGCTCATTCTTCTTTGTGCCCAGAGCTCAAGAGGAGACATCCAGCATCAAGATCAATTGCGGAATACTTCTATCAGTTTCCCTCTGAAATGAAAAATAAAAAAACATCCCCTTGAGGAAAAGAAAGTCATGAGATGCACTTTGAAATCTTCTTCCTTAACAGAACTCCAAACTGACTCCAAGCAGCTGAACAAGCCCTGAAGACTCGATGAAAATTGAAAGAAGACAAAGAACTCCTGCTGGCTTTCTTTATTATAATGACCACCGGGGTGGATTGGGGCTGAGTCCAGGACCCTCAGGCACTGAGAGAAGGTTGAAGAAGATGCTCAAGGAGTCAGAAGCAAAACTCCAAGTCCCTTGGAGCATCACTGGCCCCACTGAGGGCAGGGACTGCCAAAGGCTCCCCAGGGACTGCTGAGAGCAGATCCTTGAGGCCAGGATTGCAGGAGCCAAAGGCTGTGAGCAGGGAACTGCAATGCTGAGCAAGGCCTGGGCTGGTTGGAGGCAGCAGAAAGGCCAAGGGCTGAGCCCAGGCCTGGCACAGCAGGACCTGTCCCTCCCGGGTGGCTGGGGGCTGTTCCTGGGGCAGTGGGATGTGAGGGGCAGCAAGGACAAATGGCATCAACCTGTGTGACACTCCAGATGCTCATGGAAACGAGAGGCCATTGTGAGCCTGTGGGACTGTATCGCCCCAGAACATTGAAATGCTGGGCGTGACCAAAGATTCCTTTACTCAAATTTGGTGAGCAGGTGAAACACCAACCAGATATTCTCAAGAGGTAAAAAATACACCAAAATGTTACTGCTAAAGTATAGAAAATCAAAGATTTTTGGAAAAGGCTTAAATACAACATCCAATGCAACATAAAACACTTATCCGGAAGTTCATTAACTTAGCCTATTTAACCTAGAAACCTTTAAACACTTCAGTTGTTGAGGTACCCAGAACTGTTCCATATAAAGAGCATTAGGAGAGGAAAGAGACAGACAGAAAGACAGAAGCTCTATAGAAAGACACACATATGGCTACCATCTCCTCGGGTTCCAGTGTGGGTGAGACACAGACCCCAGGAGAAGGCAGGGTACAGACCATGGGCTGAGCGCCTGCTCCATGTTTTGAGCCCCTGGGCCTTCGTGGGCCTCCCCCCAGGTGGGACATGTGATTGCTGGGGCAATCAGAGCCTGGGTCAGCACCAACCCACTGTGTGACTGATTGACAGCTCATCCCGAGTTGTCTGGGACATTGATATCATTCAGCCTCTGACAGTGACCATGGTGACACTGCAGAACCGCATGGAACCATGGGTCAGTGGTGACAATGCGGGTTTTGGGACACCATGGTGACACTATGGAACCTCATGGAACCAAAGAGACCATTGTGACACTCTGGTGCCTCATGGAGTCAGGGGGACCCTTGTGAAACTCTGGACCTCTATGGAACCAAGGATCAGTGATGAAGCTGTGGGGCCTGTAGAACCAAGGAGCAGAGAACCATTTTCACAAGAACCATTGTGACACAGCAGGGCCACATGGAGCCCAGGGCCATTGGTAACACTGCCAGACCTTATGGAAGCAAGAGGCCTTTGTAACACTACAGAAGCAAGGAGAATATTGTGGCAAGGAGAATATTGTGATAAGGAAAATATTATGACAAGGAGAATATTGTGACACTACAGTGACTCATGGAATCAAGGAGAACACTGTGACACTGTGGGGTCCCATGGAACCAAGGAAACACAGAACTGGTCTGGCTGGCTGGGCCTCCTAAGGACCACCTGACAGATCTGACTGACATTGGCATGTTGAGGGTCTCTTCTCATCTGCTACTGAAACACTGGGGCTCTGGACTTTCCTTCCTATTGAAAAGAATCGTCATTCTCCTCTAGGTTACCCATGGCCAAAATTGGGAATCTGCCTCCAGAATTCCCTGTATGCAAGGACAGCTCCCAGACAAAAGCTGCCATGACTGACAGGTCTGGTTGGCCTTGGCTTCCCGAGGGCTGGCTCTCATCTGCCTTTAAAATACTGGGGTGTTTCCAATGAAAAGAACTCTCCTTCCATTCCAGGCACCCAAAACCAAAATTGAGATTCCACCTCCAAAAATCCCTATGTCCAAGGATTTCTGCCAGTTGAAAGGTGCCAGGAGAGACTGGTCTGGCTGGCTTGGCCTATGGTGGCCACCTGTCATCTTCTGCCAAAACACTTGGACTTCACACTTCTCTTTCCTGTAGGAAAAAACCATCCTTCTCGACCAGGTGCCCATGTCCAAAACTACGATTCCACTTCCAAAACTCCCTACATCCAAGGATTGCTCCCAGGTGAAAGCTGCCAGGACAGACAGGTCTGGCTGCCCTTGGCCTCTTGGGGACTGCCTCTCACCTGCTTTTGAAACACTGCGGCTCAGTGCTTTCCTTCCTATGGAAAAAAGCTGTCCCTCCTCAGCAGATATAGCTGAAATTAGGATTCCATCTCTGAAATTCCGTATATCCAAAGATTGCTATCAGACAAAAGCTGCCAGAACTGAGAGGTCTGTCTGTCCTTGTCCTCTGATGGCCGCTTTTCATTTGCCTCTGAAACACCAGTGTTCCATGTTTTCCTTCCTTT
Organism: Muscicapa striata striata; assembly: GCA_030060385.1. Taxonomy (NCBI): domain Eukaryota; kingdom Metazoa; phylum Chordata; class Aves; order Passeriformes; family Muscicapidae; genus Muscicapa; species Muscicapa striata. The sequence continues at coordinate 12,557 of JAREIS010001550.1, forward strand.
GGAAAAGAACCGTCCTTTTCCTCCAGATGTCCATGTCTGAAAATGGTATTCTGCCACGAAAATTCCATTTCCCCGGGGATTGCTCTGAGACAAAATCTGCAAATACCATCAAATCTGGCTGTCCTTGGCCTCTGGTGACTACCCCTTATCTGCTCCTGCAGCACTGGGGTTCAGTTGTTTCCTTCCTATGGAGACCATTGTGACACTGTGGGGACCCCGTGGCACCAAGGACATCACTGTGGCACTGCTGGGCAGCAGGGTCCCAAGGGGCCGGTGTGAAGCAGCAGGGCTTTGTGGAACCAAGAGGCCATTGTTGCATTACAGGGCCTCGTGCAGCCAAAGGGCTGTTGTGATCCTTCAGGGCACCGTGGATCCATGGAGATCATTGTGGCATTTCCAGGCCTCATGGAATCATGGAGACCATTGTGACACTGTGGGGCCCCACGGAACCAAAGGGCCACTGTGGCCCTGCAGGGCCTCATGGAAGCAAGGGGCCACTGTGGCACTGCAGAAGCAAGGAGAACATTGTGACACTATGGGGCCCCATGGAACCAAGAATAGGACATAGAACAAGAGTGGCTGGCTTTGCCACCTGGGGGCCACATGACATGTCTGGCTGATCCTGGCATGTCAAGGGTTGCCTCTCATCAGCCCCTAGAGCACTTAGGCTCTGTGCTTTACTTCCTAGGGAAAAGAACAGTCCATCTTTCCTGGTGCCCATGGCTAAATTTATACTACCTCTGAAAAGTTCCCTATATACAAAGGTTGTCCCAGTGAAAATCTGCCAGGACAGACAGCTCTGGCTGTCCTTGGCCTCCTGCGGGCTGTCTGTCACCTACCACCAAACAGTGCAGCTCTGTTCCTTCCTTCCTATGGCAAAGAACTGCTCTTCTCTTCTGGGAGCCAGGGCCAAAATTTGGATTTAGCCTCCCAAATTCTATCTAGTCATAGATTGCTCCCAGACAGAAGTAGTCAGAACAGAGAGGTCTGGCTGGTCTTTTTTCTCTGGTGATTTTTTTAGACTACGAGCTGAAGTTTTCATTTGCCAACACACTGGAGAGGGCCCAAAGGTCTCCAAAGGTGGTGTTTGGAGAACTCAAGCACATGAATACTGTACAGGGACAAAGGAGCTCTGTGCTCAGTAGAGTGGAGACTGAGGACAGCAGAGGAGAGGCTTGCGGGGGATTGAAGGGTGGTTTCAGAGGTGGTGGATCCTTTTGAAGTAGAGAAAACATCAAGAGAAAGAAAGTTGTCCAAGGCTTTGTGTGGCCAGGCAGAGGCAGGCAGGACGCAGAGCTGTCAGCAAAGGAAGGGGCCAGCCAGGTGGGGCAGCCGGGGGATGACGACAGCCTGCAGGGACAGAGGCGCAGGGCATGGACACCGTAGGACAGCCTGGGCTGCAGAGGGCACAGGGATGGGCAGCAGCTGAAAGGCCCTGCCAGAGCCAACTCCTGCAGCACTTGGGCCATGGCTGCTGGCCCTGGGCCCTTGGCCAGCAGGGGACAAGTGAGCCTTGCTGTGCTGGGGCCTCATTGCCTCCTTGTCCCTGCTCAGCAGCCTGGCAGGGGCCGCCCCATGGTCCTGCCCTTGGCATTGCACATCCCCAGAGCCCAGTGCCCGGGAAGAGCCCTGAGCAATGAGGGAGGGACAGGATGTGCCTTGCCAGGGGCTGGGGCTCAGGCCTTGTCCCTTTGCATTCCTGAAACACATCCAAGTTTGCTCAGCATCAGAGACACCTTTCCCTTGTTTGTCCCCACCTGTCATGAGTTCCTCCAGTGTTCTGCACTAACTGGAACGTGACTGTTGGAATACAAAATGCAAGGAATTCTGAGAACATTCGGTCTGTAGGCAAAAGCTTAGAAATAAATATGGTTGAGTAGAGATAGGTTTGGCTTTGGAATTAAATGCATAGAAAAAATAAAGGTAGTTACAAAGGTAACAAGAAGTTTGTGTGTTCTGATATAATTGGCTAAGAAAGTTCACGCTGTAGTATGAGTCAGCAAGACAAAGCATATTCGTATTGAATTAGAAACATAAATATCTCTGTTGAGAGTGTTTTGTTAGTTAATAAATCCTTAAAAGACCTTGTAACCATAAGTCTTGTGATTTCTAAGCCATGTTGTGACCATCTGTGAGACAAACTTAGCCTTCCTGGCTCTATAGAAAACAACAAAATAAACCTTAAAGACCTTCTAAAGCAACTCAGAAGTCCAGTCTCTCTGCTTCATTCAGAAAAAGAAAAAATACCCACCAAAAATATAGCATAAAAGCAATTAGCTCAAATTTAAAAAATATATCATTAAGAAATTACACCACACTTTAAAAATATAATGTAAAAACAAGAAATCTGCAGCTGGGGACACTTTCTCAGCGATGTCCCTCTGTGGGATCCATTAGAACTTCAGGAAACTTTGGACTTGGAATTTGACTTTGAATTTTTTGAGGTTTCTTTTCTTCCTTTACCCTATTTTTTTCAACCTGACAACATTGTCATCAATTTTCTCCTCTAATTCAACCCTTGGGAAACCTTCTCCTTCATGTTTATCAGTAGGACTCACTAAACAAAAGAGAAACTTTGGAGTTTGAATCTGACTTTGAATTCTTGAGAGGTTTCTTCAACTCCCAGTCAGGCACTGATGTCCAGGGACTCAGCCCCAACTCCTGTGAGGGTCATTAAAGTCCCTGTGCTGTGTCTGTGCTGCTGAGCTGGGCTGGGCTCCTGGCAAGGGCAGAGCTGCAGAGAGAGAGACAATATTTCCAAAATATTATTTGGAGCTCCTTGGAAGCACCAAATGCACACTGGAGCTCATTGGGATCAAGTCCTAACAAACAATGGCTCTGCTTTGATTTCCCTCTGGTCCAGTGCAGTTCATTACAACAGTTTCAACTTCAGTTATGGAGAAATATTTCCAAAAGCTTCTTAGAAATATCCATTCCTATTTTAAAGGGTGTATTTTATTACTGTTCTCATCAGAGCAGAGATGATTGCAGCATTCTGTGATTGATATTGATCCAGGGTCTCTTCTCAGGAGGTTTGGCCTGCTCAGAGAAGCTCTGCCTTGAGGTCTGACCCAGTGTGGGCAGCCTTGCTCCACATTCTCCAACCCCATCCTGTCTGCCCTCACTCAGCTGGGACCTGCTTTGCTTGAAGAACTGGCTGCACTCAGGAAAAGAGATGTTTCTCCTTTTTTTTTTGTTTGATGTTTTTGATTGTTGTTTTTTTGTTTTGTTTTTGTTTTTTTGTTTGTTTGCTTGTTTGTTTGTTTGGTTTGGTTTTTAATTTTTGAAGTAATGGAAAACTTGTAATGTTCCCCACTGATAACAGACACACTCCTCAGGTGTGTGCCAGCCCAAGGTGCCACCAGAAACACTGCAGAGCTGCCCTGGGCCAGCTGTGAGGGTGGATCATCATCCCAACCTGCACTGGGCCACTGCCAGGGGCTGTGGCCATGGACACTGCACTGACCCCACTGCTGGGTTTGGGTGCCACATGAGAAGTTCAAGTTTCCTTGGAAACACAGGGGAGGACTGGGACATACTGGGAACCCTGGGAACCCTGTGGAAGACACTGGGACATAGTGGGAGTGATACTGGAGTGGACTGGGACATACTGGGAAACAGTGGGAACTCTATGGGAGACACTGGGATACGCTGGGTGTGATACTGGGGAGGACTGGGACAGCCTGGAAACACGGGGAATGCTGGGGGTGGAGGGAATCTGGGTGGACTGGGATGGACTGTGGGGGTGCACAGAGACACATTGGGACATACTGGGACATACTGGGAGTGATAGTGGGCAATACTGGGGAAAACTGGGGATACTGTGGGGAAGACTGGGAGACATTGGGGCGTACTATGGATGACAGTGGAAGAAACTGGAAAGGAATTGGAATGAACTCAGGTTTATTGGGAGGGACTGGGGTGTACTCGGAGGGCATGTAGGGGCACTGGAGTTGCACTGGGCTCTATTGGGGATGAACTGATCTTTACTGGGAGGGACTGGAGGGGCACTTGAAATGTACTGGGCTGTACTGGGGAATAACTGGGCTGGCCTGGGAGGGACTGGAGGGGTTGAATGGGCTGCTCCTGCCTCCACCCATCCCTGCCCGCAGCCAATCAGCACCAGGGATCGGGGACGCAGGGACCATGCCTGGGGTCGGAGCCATCTTTTCTTTTTGCCTACAACTCCCATCATGCCCCACAGCCCAATTTAGCCCCATTGGAGCTGGGACTACAACACCCGTCATGCCTCGTGCTCCACAGAACCCCTGGTATCCGCCTTCCACTTGTCCCAAAAGTGTCCCCCAGACCCTCCAGGATTCATAAGTGTCCCCTCAGAGCCCATTTGGCTTAGTTTATTTGGACCCCTCTGTCACACGCCTGGGGGACACACGCAGCCCCAGGGAGACACTCCTCACCTTCTCCCACAGTACCAGGAGGGTGAACCCAACATGGACACCCAAACCCCCACAGCATCTTTGGGCAGCATCCAGTGGCAGCTTTGGGGTGCTGGGAGTCACAACTGCCCTATGACCTCTCCAGCCCCACAGCCACTCCTTGACCCCCAAACCACCACACAGTTTCTGACCACAAAGAACCCTCAACCACTCCTGCAACATAAATCCCCCAAAACAACCCTTTCCCATCTCTCTAGAGACCCACCCAAATTTTTTCCAACCCACACATCCCCGCCCGGACCCAGAAACTCCTACATGCCCCAGAAGCCCCAAAGCCCCTCCAGAACCACAAATGCCCTCAAGAGCCACAAAAGCTTCTCTCAGTCCCCCAGAGTCTCTAAAACCCCTCCCAGCCCCCAAGGCACTGACCAGGAGTGGTTGGGCGACAGGAACATCCACAGCCCAGAGCAGCTCAAGCACTTCAGCAGCAATTGGGGCATTCTGGGAGGGACACCTCGGATGGTGAGACCCAGGCCAGGGACTGGGATAGACAACTGGAATTCCTGGAGAATGGATGGGCTGAGATGGACATGTTCTGTTGGAGCAACTACAAGATCATTGCCACATCCCTTGGCTTGGGTCGTCCCAGAACACCTAAATCCTCCTGAATATTCCCTGAACCCCAAATTCACCTTCAAATCCTAAAATGATTCAGCTTTAGATCTCCTTGTTTAATTTCTTTATTTGTGCCTCAGTTCTGGGTGTTTAGATAGAATAAACATGGAAATTATTCAGGTAGGAAAAGATCTCCAAGATCATCCAGTATTGTTTGATGCCACCAGAAGAAACAACTGGACAGAGAAGATAAGATTTTTGGGCTATACAGTCAAAAATCAGCTCTTCCTGATTACTTTCCAATGTCAATCAGAGTCCCAATGGATGTTCCTGCCCTGTGTTCATCCAGGCCTATGGGGATCCAGGAGGACATGAAGACCACCAGCCAAGTGTCTTCCCAATCTGGATCACCGGGAATGTTGCCACCAGGGCTCTGCCCAACCAACATGAGTCCTCTTATGGGCAATGAGGTTCAGCAGCACATAAGCTCTTCCCACAGCTGGGGCACTCACAGGCTTCCCTACCAGTGCCCCCGTGGGTGAACTGCTGGTGCAGAGGAATGGTGGACTGGGTTCAAGAACTCCTACCATATTTGGGAACAGCTGGCAAGATTTGAGTCTTGGGACCCCACAGGAGAAGGACAGCTGCTCAGTAGTGGATACTCTTAATAGCCACCAGACCCAGAGCTTTAGGATTACACCTCTAAACTTTTTGCCTGCAGGATAGGATCCCAAGAAAGCCAGATGGTGAACAAACAGGATTTACCTGGCTATGAAGGAGTGCGGACAAAGGACCTTGGGCAAGCTAGCAAGGACATATGCAAACCCCAAAACCCCAGACAGTAAAAGAACTGAGAACCTTTCTAGGCATGACGGGGTGGTGCAGACTGTGATTTAGAACTAAGGGATTGTTCGTTAAACTCCTGTATGCCTTAATCACAGAAGGAGCAGGGATCTTCAGTGACAACAGAACAACACGAGCCTTCAACCAACTAAAGAAGGTTCTATGTCAGCTCCAGCCCTGGGACTTCAGATCAGGAGTATGGAAAACCAGTGATCCACGACTGCCTGGAGACCATTGAAGCCACCTACTCCAGTCGCCTGGATCTGAAGGACATCGCCGAGGACGCTGAGAGCTGGTTCACTGATGGGAGCAGCTATATCATCAGTGGAAAAGACATGCTGGGTATGCAGTTACCACAAGCAGAGAGGTAATAGAGTCTGGACCATTGCCAACAAATACCTCTGCACAAAAGCTGAAATAATCGCCTTAACCTGGGCCTTAGAGCTGGCAAAAGGAAAAGAAATCAACATTTATCCAGACCAGGTAATGATTGGAGTTCATGCACCAGGCTAGGTTGAAGAAAGGGTCAGCTAAACATAAGGAAAAAATATTAAACTGCCAAGAAATACTAAAACTATTAAATGCAGTCATTACCTAAAAGGTAGCTATTATGCACATCAGGACACTATAAAGTGAGCTCAGATTTGGAAGAAGGAAATATGCTGATGGACAGAGAGGCAAAGATGCAGCCAAGATGAAGTACCCAATGAAATAGTCAAGGCAGCATTATCCAGATGGAAAGATCTCTATTGAAGTAAGAATATAACAAAAGGATAAAAACTTATTAGGAAGAAGAAGCAATTTATAACCAGGAAGGTGGCTGTACCAAAGAAGGAAAAGTGAGTCTCTTACTTGTTGTGGTCCTAGTGCTAAAGAACATGAAAACATTGGGGAATGGATGCCCTATACAATTATTTAAATGATAGAATTCTGGCTAGAAAATAACAAGGCACAGCAACACAAGTAACTCGTCAGTGTGGTCTTTGCCTCTGAACTAAACCTAAAACTTTCCAAAGCCTGAGTTGACAGATTAAAGGTTGTCGACCTGGGCAGCAATGGCAAATTGATTTACGGAATTGCCAGGAAAGGGGTATTGTTACCTATATGTGTTAACAGATACCTTTCAGGATGCCGAAGCCTTCCCTACCCAGACAGCTAAGACGAGAGGTGACAAGGCATTGTTACAAGAAATAATACCACGTTTTGGAGTCCCAGAGAAATTGAAATATGGCTGGCCTAAGAGATTAGATGGGCCAGTACATGATGTAACCTGGCATTATGTATATGTTAAGCCTTTTGCAGAAGACTTTGGAGCCACGTGGAGGTCATGCAGGTTACCATCGATCAGTCAAAGACAGAAGTGACTCTCCAGTGAGGCTCCGAATTGAATACCAGGCAGACTGTGCGACGAAGAAAGTCGCCAGGACATGCAAGAGTAATGAATACATTGGTA
>JAREIS010001551.1:0-28978 GCA_030060385.1 Muscicapa striata striata
TGTCATCTCTGCCTCCAGTTCTGTGCTCTGATTGAGGCTTGGGGACACTTTCTCACTCGTGTTCCTCCCTGGGACCCATTAAAACTTCAAGAAACTTTGGAGTTTGCTTCTCACTTGGAGTTCTTGAGAGGTTTCCTAACAAACCACGGTTGTGCCTTGATTTCCCTCTGGTCTTGTGCACTTCATTAGGAAGATTTCCTATGATAGTTATGGAGAAATATTTCAAAGAGCTTCTGAGAAATACAGATTCCCATTTTAAAGGATGTATTTTATTCCTGTTCTCTTTGGAGCAGAGGTGACTGCAGCATTCAGTGATAGATATTGATCCAGGGTCTCTCCTCAAGTCTGGCCTGCTCAGAGAAGCTGTGCCTTGAGGTCTGACCCAGTGTGGACAACCTTGCTCCACATTCCCCAATCCCATCCTGTCCTTCCTCATTCAGCTAGGACCTGCCTTGCTTGGAGTGCTGCTGCACTCAGGGAAAGAGAAGTTTCCTTCTTTTTTTTTCTTAAAACAATATAAAACTCCTATTTTTCCCCACTGAAAACAGACACATGCCTCAGGTGTGTGCCAGCCAAAGGTGCCACCAAGGGGGTTCAGTGTCAGGGGGTGGTGCCTGGAGTTGGCGCCATCTTTCCTTTCTGCCTCTTACTCCCATCATGCCCTGTGGCCTGATGGAGCCCAATAGCAGACAGGACTACAACTCTCGTCATGCCCTGCGCTCCACAGAACCCCCGGTATCCCCCCATTTGCCCCGTTAGTGTCCCCCAGACTCTCCAGGATCCCTACGTGCCCTCTCAGTGCCCATTCAGGACCCTCCCACAAAAGCGTCCAAGGATCCCCTGAATGCTCCCAACCCCACAGATGCCCATTACAGCCACTTCTGGGAATTCATCACCTGCCATCCCCCGTGAGCTCAGAGCACCTCATAACCCAGTCAGTCGCCTAAAATTCCTGCCGTGCCCCGTGCCCTAAAGAGCCCGGTTAGAGCTCCCCAAAATCCCTCCAAGCTCTCCCAAATGGTATACGTTCCCCCCTGAAGACCTCAAGTCACCGTTCAGAGGCAAAAGTGTCCCCGAAATGCCCTCCCGGACCCCAAACTCTATGCAAGATGCACTTCCGGGACTTCAGCACCCATCATGCTCCACGGTTCCAGTAAAATCCCATTGCAGCTGAGACTTCATCCCCCATCATGCCGCGCGCCTCACAGAGAGACACTGCAGCTGCGCCTAGAGCTCCCATGATGCTCCACAGCCCCTTTAAACGGTATGATACCTGTGCCTACAACTCGCATCATCTCCCGCGCCCCACAGAGCCCCGTTAGAGACCCACCAAGTACCTGCCTGGACCCTGAACAGTCCCTAATTCCCCTCCCTGACATCTAAGGGCAACCCTGGACCCCCAAGTGCCACTCTGAAGCTGAGACTTCCTGCTAAATTCATTCACCAGACCCAAAACTGCTCCGAATGTGTGCCAGAAATGTCTCCCTGGACCCTGAACTTCCCACCTTGAACCTGTCTGAGAAAAAGTTGATAATAAAGATGACAAAATGATTACAAATGTCAGGAATTATCTTAAAGAGGGAGAAATCAATAACCAATGGAGCTTAATTATTAAGGGAATTCTGTTCGTTAGAAACAATGACCAATAATTTATTTGGTTGCTAATAATGTAAAGATTATTAACATAATTATAAAAATTAGGATAAAATGTATAGAATAGTAATATTATATCTCAGAAAAATACAATTTTATTACTTAATAACATTTTTTTACTGAAAAGAAATTTATGAGGTTTTTTTATATTTTTGGTTGTCACTCCCAGGTTGGAGATTTCATGAGTTGGTGAGGTTGGGGCTAAAGAGCAGGCTGTCCCAACTGGGTCAGCCTGCAAGGGGCTCATTCTTCTCTGTGCCCAGAGCTCAAGAGGAGACATCCAGCATCAAGATCAATTGCGGAATACTTCTATCAGTTTCCCTCTGAAATGAAAAAAAAAAACATCCCCTTGAGGAAAAGAAAGTCATGAGATGCACTTTGAAATCTTCCTCCTTAACAGAACTCCAAACTGACTCCAAGCAGCTGCACAAGCCCTGAAGACTCGATGACAATTGAAAGAAGACAAAGAACTCCTGCTGGCTTTCTTTATTATAATGACCACCAGGGTGGATTGGGGCTGAGTCCAGGACCCTCAGGCACTGACAGAAGGTTGAAGAAGCTGCTCAAGGAGTCAGAAGCAAAACTCCAAGTCCCTTGGAGCATCACTGGCCCCACTGAGGGCAGGGACTGCCAAAGGCTCCCCAGGGACTGCTGAGAGCAGATCCTTGAGGCCAGCATTGCAGAAGCCAAAGGCTGTGAGCAGGGAACTGCAATGCTGAGCATGGCCTGGGCTGGTTGGAGGCAGCAGAAAGGCCAAGGCCTGAGCCCAGGCCTGGCACAGCAGGACCTGTCCCTCCTGAGTGGCTGGGGGCTGTTCCTGGGGCAGTGGGATGTGAGGGGCAGCAAGGACAAATGGCATCAACCTGTGTGACACTCCACATGCTCATGGAAATGAGTGGTCATTGTGAGCCTGTGGGACTGTATCGCCCCAGAACATTGAAATGCTGGGCGTGACCAAAAATTCCTTTACTCAAATTTGGTGAGCAGGTGAAACACCAACCAGATATTCTCAAGAGGTAAAAAATACACCAAAATGTTACTGCTAAAGTATAGAAAATCAAAGAATTTTTGGAAAAGGCTTAAATACAACATCCAATGCAACATAAAACACTTATCCGGAAGTTCATTAACTTAGCCTATTTAACCTAGAAACCTTTAAACACTTAAGTTGTTGAGGTACCCAGAACTGTTCCATATAAAGAGCATTAGGAGAGGAAAGAGACAGACAGAAAGACAGAAGCTCTATAGAAAGACACACATATGGCTACCATCTCCTCGGGTTCCAGTGTGGGTGAGACACAGACCCCAGGAGAAGGCAGGGTACAGACCATGGGCTGAGCGCCTGCTCCATGTTTTGAGCCCCTGGGCCTTTGTGGGCCTCCCCCCAGGTGGGACTTGTGATTGCTGGGGCAATCAGAGCCTGGGTCAGCACCAGCCCACTCTGTGACTGATTGACAGCTCATCCCGAGGGGTCTGGGACATTGATCTCATCCAGCCTCTGACAGTGACCATGGTGACACTGCAGAACCTCATGGAACCATGGGTCAGTTGTGACAATGCGGGTTTTGGGACACCATGGCGACACTGTGGAACCTCATGGAACCAAAGAGACCACTGTGGCACTCTGGTGCCTCATGGAGTCAGGGGGACCCTTGTGAAACTCTGGACCTCTATGGAACCAAGGATCAGTGATGAAGCTGTGGGGCCTGTAGAACCAAGGAGCAGAGAACCATTTTCACAAGAACCATTGTGACACAGCAGGGCCACATGGAGCCCAGGGCCATTGGTAACACTGCCAGACCTTATGGAAGCAAGAGGCCTTTGTGACACTACAGAAGCAAGGAGAATATTGTGGCAAGGAGAATATTGTGATAAGGAAAATATTGTGACAAGGAGAATATTGTGACACTACAGTGACTCATGGAATCAAGGAGAACACTGTGACACTGTGGGGTCCCATGGAACCAAGGAAACACAGAACTGGTCTGGCTGGCTGGGCCTCCTAAGGACCACCTGACAGATCTGACTGACATTGGCATGTTGAGGGTCTCTTCTCATCTGCTACTGAAACACTGGGGCTCTGGACTTTCCTTCCTATTGAAAAGAACCGTCATTCTCCTCTAGGTTACCCATGGCCAAAATTGGGAATCTGCCTCCAGAATTCCCTGTATGCAAGGACAGCTCCCAGACAAAAGCTGCCATGACTGACAGGTCTGGTTGGCCTTGGCTTCCCGAGGGCTGGCTCTCATCTGCCTTTAAAATACTGGGGTGTTTCCTAATGAAAAGAACTCTCCTTCCATTCCAGGCACCCAAAACCAAAATTGAGATTCCACCTCCAAAAATCCCTATGTCCAAGGATTTCTGCCAGTTGAAAGGTGCCAGGAGAGACTGGTCTGGCTGGCTTGGCCTATGGTGGCCACCTGTCATCTTCTGCCAAAACACTTGGACTTCACACTTCTCTTTCCTGTAGGAAAAAACCATCCTTCTCGACCAGGTGCCCATGTCCAAAACTACGATTCCACTTCCAAAACTCCCTACATCCAAGGATTGCTCCCAGGTGAAAGCTGCCAGGACAGACAGGTCTGGCTGCCCTTGGCCTCTTGGGGACTGCCTCTCACCTGCTTTTGAAACACTGCGGCTCAGTGCTTTCCTTCCTATGGGAAAAAGCTGTCCCTCCTCAGCAGATATAGCTGAAATTAGGATTCCATCTCTGAAATTCTGCATATCCAAAGATTGCTATCAGACAAAAGCTGCCAGAACTGAGAGGTCTGTCTGTCCTTGTCCTCTGATGGCTGCTTTTCATTTGCCTCTGAAACACCAGTGTTCCATGTTTTCCTTCCTTTGGAAAAGAACCGTCCTTTTCCTCCAGATGTCCATGTCTGAAAATGGTATTCTGCCACGAAAATTCCATTTCCCGGGGATTGCTCTGAGACAAAATCTGCAAATACCATCAAATCTGGCTGTCCTTGGCCTCTGGTGACTACCCCTTATCTGCTCCTGCAGCACTGGGGTTCAGTTGTTTCCTTCCTATGGAGACCATTGTGACACTGTGGGGACCCCGTGGCACCAAGGACATCACTGTGGCACTGCTGGGCAGCAGGGTCCCAAGGGGCCGGTGTGAAGCAGCAGGGCTTTGTGGAACCAAGAGGCCATTGCTGCATTACAGGGCCTCGTGCAGCCAAAGGACTGTTGTGATCCTGCAGGGCACCGTGGATCCATGGGGACCATTGTGACACTGTGGGGCCCCACGGAACCAAAGGGCCACTGTGACCCTGCAGGGCCTCTTGGAAGCAAGGGGCCACTGTGACACTGCAGAAGCAAGGAGAACATTGTGACACTGTGGGGCCCCATGGAACCAAGGGGACATAGAACAGGAGTGGCTGGCTTTGCCACCTGGGGGCCACGTGACATGTCTGGCTGATCCTGGCATGTCAAGGGTTGCCTCTCCTCAGCCCCTAGAGCACTGGGGCTCTGTGCTATACTTCCTAGGAAAAAGAACTGTCCATCTTTCCTGGTGCCCATGGCTAAATTGATACTACCTCTGAAAAGTTCCCTATATACAAAGGTTCTCCCAGTGAAAATCTGCCAGGACAGACAGCTCTGGCTGTCCTTGGCCTCCTGCAGACTGTCATCTACCACCAAACACTGCAGCTCTGTTCCTTCCTTCCTATGGAAAAGAACTGCCCTTCTCTTCTGGGAGCCAGGGCCGAAATTTGGATTTAGCCTCCCAAATTCTATCTAGCCACAGATTGCTCCCAGACAGAAGTAGTCAGAACAGAGAGGTCTGGCTGGTCTTTTTCTCTGGTGAATTTTTTAGACTACAAGCTGAAGTTTTCATTTGCCAACACACTGGAGAGGGCCCAAAGGTCTCCAAAGGTGGTGTTTGGAGAACTCAAGCACATGAATACTGCACAGGGACAAAGGAGCTCTGTGCTCAGTGGAGTGGAGACTGAGGACAGCAGAGGAGAGCCTTGGAGGGGATTGAAGGGTGGTTTCAGAGATGGTGGATCCTTTTGAAGTAGAGAAAACATCAAGAGAAAGAAAGTTGTCCAAGGCTTTGTGTGGCCAGGCAGAGGCAGGCAGGACGCAGAGCTGTCAGCAAAGGAAGGGGCCAGCCAGGTGGGGCAGCCGGGGGATGACGACAGCCTGCAGGGACAGAGGCGCAGGGCATGGACACCGTAGGACAGCCTGGGCTGCAGAGGGCACAGGGATGGGCAGCAGCTGAAAGGCCCTGCCAGAGCCAACTCCTGCAGCACTTGGGCCATGGCTGCTGGCCCTGGGCCCTTGGCCAGCAGGGGACAAGTGAGCCTTGCTGTGCTGGGGCCTCATTGCCTCCTTGTCCCTGCTCAGCAGCCTGGCAGGGGCCGCCCCATGCTCCTGCCCTTGGCATTGCACATCCCCAGAGCCCAGTGGCCCGGGAAGAGCCCTGAGCAATGACGGAGGGACCGGATGTGCTCTGCCAGGGGCTGGGCCTCAGGCCTTGGCCCTTTGCATTCCTGAAACACATCCAGGTTTGCTCAGCATCAGAGACACCTTTCCCTGGTTTGTCCCTACCTGTCATGAGTTCCTCCAGAGTTCTGCTCTAACTGGAAGCTGACTGTTGGAATACAAAATGCAAGGAATTCTCAGAAGATTCGGTCTGTAGGCAAAAGCTTAGAAATAAATATGATTGAGTAGAGATAGGTTTGGCTTTGGAATTAAATGCATGGAAAAAATAAAGGTAGTTACAAAGGTAACAAGAAGTTTGTGTGTTCTGATATAATTGGCTAAGAAAGTTCACGCTGTAGTATGAGTCAGTAAGACAAAATATCTTAGTATTGAATTAGAAACATAAATATCTCTGTTGAGAGTGTTTTATTAGTTAATAAATCCTTAAAAAGACCTTGTAACCATAGTCTTGTGATTTCTAAGCCGTGTTGTGACCATCTGTGAGACAAACTTTACCTTCCTGGCTGTATAGAAAACAACAAAATAAACCTTAAAGGCCTTCTAAAGCAACTCAGAAGTCCAGTCTCTCTGCTTAATTCAGAAAGAGAAAAAACACCCACCAAAAATGTAGCATAAAGGCAATAAGCTCAAGTTTAAGAAATATATCATTAAGAAATTACAGCACACTTTAAAAACAGAATGTAAAAACAAGAAATCTGCAGCTGGGGACACTTTCTCAGCGATGTCCCTCTGTGGGATCCATTAGAACTTCAGGAAACTTTGGACTTGGAATTTGACTTTGAATTTTGTGAGGTTTCTTTTCTTCCTTTACCCTATTTTTTTCAACCTGACAACATTGTCATCAATTTTCTGATCTAATTCAACCCTTGGGAAACCTTCTCCTTCATGTTTATCAGTAGGACTCACTAAACAAAAGAGAAACTTTGGAGTTTGAATCTGACTTTGAATTCTTGAGAGGTTTCTTCAACTCCCAGTCAGGGACTGATGTCCAGGGACTCAGCCCCAACTCCTGCGAGGATCATTAAAGTCCTTGTGCTGTGTCTGTGCTGCTGAGCTGGGCCTGGCTCCTGGGAAGGGCAGCCCTGCAGAGAGAGAGCCAATATTTCCAAAATATTATTTGGAGCTCCTTGGCAGCACCAAATGCACACTGGGGCTCATTGGGATCAAGTCCTAACAAACAATGGCTCTGCTTTGATTTCCCCCTGGTCCAGTGCAGTTCATTACAACAGTTTCAACTTCCGTTATGGAGAAATATTTCAAAAAGCTTCTTAGAAATATCCATTCCTATTTTAAAGGGTGTATTTTATTACTGTTCTCATCAGAGCAGACATGATTGCAGCGTTCTGTGATTGATATTGATCCAGGGCCTCCCCTCAAGATGTCTGGCCTGCTCAGAGAAGCTGTGCCTTGAGGTCTGACCCAGTGTAGGCAGCCTTGCTCCACATTCTCCAGCCCCATCCTGTGTGCCCTCACTCAGCTGGGACCTGCTTTGCTTGGAGAACTGGCTGCACTCAGGAAAAGAGATGTTTCTCCTTTTTTTTGTTTGATTTTTTTGATGTTTTTTTGTTTTGTTTTTGGTTTTTTTGTTTGTTTGCTTGTTTGATTGTTTGGTTTGGTTTTCAATTTTTGAAGCAATGGAAAACTTGAAATGTTCCCCACTGATAACAGACACACTCCTCAGGTGTGTGCCAGCCCAAGGTGCCACCAAAGCCACTGCAGAGCTGCCCTAGGCCAGCTGTGAGGGTGGATCATCATCCCAACCTATACTGGGCCACTGCCAGGGGCTGTGGCCATGGACACTGCACTGACCCCACTGCTGGGTTTGGGTGCCACGTGAGAAGTTCAAGTTTCCTTGGAAACACTGGGGAGGACTGGGAAATACTAGGAACACTGGAAACCCTGTGGGAGACACTGGGATATAGTGGGAGTGATACTGGAGTGGGCTGGGCCATACTGGGAAACAGTGGGAATTCTATGGGAGACACTGGGATATGCTGGGTGTGATACTGGGGAGGACTGGGACAACCTGGAAACACGGGGAATGCTGGGGGTGGGGGGAATCTGGGTGGACTGGGATGGACTCTGGGGGTGCACAGAGACACATTGGGACATACTGGGACATACTGGGAGTGATACTGGGCAATACTGGGGCAAACTGGGGATACTGTGAGTGAAACTGGGGGATACTGGGACAAACTGGGAACACTGTGGGGAAGACTGGGAGACATTGGGGTGTACTATGGATGACACTGGAAGAAACTGGAAGGGAATAGGAATGAACTCAGGTTTAGTGGGAGGGATTGGGGTGTACTCGGAGGGCATGTAGGGGCACTGGAATTGTGCTGGGCTGCATTGGGGATGAACTGGTCTTTACTGGGAGGGACTGGAGGGGCACTGGGAATGTATTGGGCTGTACTGGGGAATAACTGGGCTGGCCTGGGAGGGACTGGAGGGGTTGAATGGGCTGCTCCTGCCTCTGCCCATCACTGCCCACAGCCAATCAGCACCAGGGATTGGGGAGGCAGGGGCGGTGCCTGGGGTCGGTGCCATCTTTTCTTTTTGCCTACAACTCCCATCATGCCCCACAGTCCAATTTAGCCCCATTGGAGCTGGGACTACAACACCCATCATGGCCCATGCCCCACAGAACCCCTGGTATCCGCCTTCCACATTTCCCATAAGTGTCCCCCAGACCCTCCAGGATTCATAAGTGCCCCCTCAGCGCCCATTTGGGACCACCTCAAAAGAGTCCACAAATCCTCTGTATACTCCAAACCTCATGGATGCCCGCTACAGCCACTTCTGGGAATTCATCTCCTCTCATCCCCGGCAGCTTCAGAGTCCCTCATAACACATTTCTGCTCCTAAAAGTCCTGCCGTGCCCCACGCCCTAAAGAGCACAATTAGAGCTCCCCAAGCTCCCCCCAGGTGCTCCCGAACCATATAGGTTCCCTGCTGAGGACCTCTAGTCACAGCTTGGATGCAAAAGTGCCCCCCAGGTGCTTTCCTGGACACCAAACCACCCGATTCGAGCCACTTCCGGGACTACAGCTCCCATCATGCTCCACTGTTCCTGTAGAGTGCCATTCCAGCCTTGACTTCATGTCCCGTCATGCACTGTGCCACACCGAGAGACATTGCAGCTGTGCCGAGAACTCCCGTGATGCTCTGTGTTTCCATTAAACCATATTATTCCTGCACCTACAACTCCCATCATTTCCTGCGCTCCAGAGAGCCCCGTCAGAGCCCCAAAGTGCCCGCCTGGACCCCAAAGGGCCCCAGATTCCCCTTCCTGACCTCCAGGTGCCCCCCTGCAATTCCAGTTGCCACTTCGATGCCCAGATTTTCTCTCAGGATCCCTAAGTACTACTTCAGTACCCTCTCAATGCCCCTAAGAGTCCTTCTGACCCTCAACTTCCTCCCAGATTCCATCCCCAGGCCCAAAACTGCCCCAAATGTGCTCCAGAAATGTCTCCATGTACCCCAAAGTGGCCCTTTTTGCCGTGTGAGAAAATGATTAAAAAGAATACAGAAGGACTAATATAAATTTTAATTAGCATAAAGAGGAAGAAATCAATAGCCAATAGTGGTCAATTAATTAATGAAGAAATGACCAATAATTTTTTTGGTTGCTAAAAATGCATAAAGTTTTTAATATTAATATTTCTTAAATGGTAATAAAAATAATAATATTATAAATATGAAAAATACATATATAACTTTTTTTTTTTAAATCTAGTTTAATGATAAACAAAATCCAGTAATTTTCATTAATGTTTTAGGATGTCACTCCGAAAAGGTGGGTGATGTCAGACATGGTGAGGTTGGGGTGGAAGAGCAGGTTGTCCAAATAGGGCCAGCCCTCAAGGGGCTCATTCTTCTCTGTGCCCAGACCACTTAAGGAGACATCCAGCATCAACATCACCAGGGCAATGCTTCTGGGAGCACTGATTCAGGGAGTGGGATCCCAGGATAAAAGAACTTCTTTGTCCAAGGGAGGGCTGTGATGTGACCCCTGAGTTGTGTTTCATTGTGTAGTTTGTTGAGAATTGTGGGTCAGACAAGTGTATAAGTGGAAGATCTTTGTACCAAGTTACTGCTAGGTGAAGCTCCGGAGCTGGGATAAGGTTAAAAGGCATTAAGAGGAAAAGAATTTTCAGTATGGGGGCAAGTGAAAGCAAACGGGGTCCTAAAGGTAGTCCTTTAGGATGGGTTTTGGCATATTGGAAAGAGCTGGTGGATCATAAGAATACAGAAACTAAAAGAGAGCTTATTAAGTTGTGTACACAGTGGTGGCCACTTAATAAACTTGAGGAAGGGGCGAAGTGGCCCCCATCAGGAACGTTGGACTAAAGCTGATGCTTTTCCTTAGGCATGAGCAGAAATGGCATGAAGTTATTTATGCTGACATGTTTTTCACCGTTAGGAATCACCCTGAGTGGCAAAGGGATTGTGGAATTAGACCACCCTCTGACCCTTTAGTGTTGGCTCTCAAGAAAGATAATAAAGCTAATAGAGAAAAACCCAAGAAGGGTTGCAGCACATGCTCAATTGATCAAAGGTGTACACATTCTAACACAGTATATTGTGTGAAAACTCAAGAAGAAGAGAGAAAAAAATTAAACCACCCCCAATTCCCGAAACACAAGAGCCAACTCAACTGTATCCACCCTATTTTATGTTATTCTATTTTTTGTCTATGCTATTAAACAAAATTCCTCTCAAACTCCTTCTGAATTTCTAGACCAGGTGTGAGAAGCAGTGTGTCAACACACCACCCTGGATCCTGAATCTGATGAGGGAATACAGCAATTGGTAAACCTGTTTTTAGGGCAATCTACAAGTGACATCAGGTGAAAGCTCCAGAAGATGTGAGGCCCAGCAAGTCAGAACTTGGAGAATTTGCTAGATGAGGCATGGAGAGTTTCCAGCAATCGAGAAGAGGGGTGTACACCAGGGACAAAGAGCTAGTAGCAATAAGAGAAAAAATGTAAAACGGCGCCTGGCCGACCTGAAAAAGCATATTTTTTGCAAACCATTAAAGTATAAATTAGGAAAACAGTAAGGAATGCGTTGATTTTTGTATATGCCTAATGCTCCATCTGCACTTTTGGGCAGGGATCTGCTAGAGCAGCTGGAAGCAACGATAATATTTAAAAATGGGGAAATTAGTTTGGAGGTAAAAGATCAAAAATATGTGAAATTGTTAAGCTTAATGCTAATAACAAAAAAAAATTGAAGTTGAAAATGAAGAAGAAATTATTAAGAAAATAAAAGATCAGGTGTTTCCTGGAGTGTGGGCCTCTAATATACCAGGGAGAGCAAAGAATGCTCCACCAGTACAAATCCAGCTTAAAGAAGGAGAACAATCGGTAAGGGTCAAACAATATCCCTTGAAAAGGGAAGACAGAGAAGGAATTAGCCCAATCATTGAAAACTTTTTGCAAATAGGACTATTAAAAGAGTGTCAATCTGATTTTAATACTCCTATTTTGCCCCTGAAAAAGCCTGATAGATCATGCAGGTTAGTACAAGATTTAAGAGCTGTTAATAAGATAACTGAAGATTTATACCCAGTGGTTCCTAACTCTTACACTTTGTTAACTTTTTAAACACCTGAACTAACCTGGTTTACTGTTTTAGATTTGAAGGATGCTTTCTTTTGCCTCCCTCTCCATGAAGCCAGCCAGAAAATTTTTGCATTTGAATGGGAGAATCCCAAAACTGGACGTAAAACTCAGCTCACATGGTGTGTACTACCCCAGGGGTTCAAGAACTCCCCTACCATATTTGGAGAACAGCTGGCAAAGGATTTGGAGTCTTGGGAACCCCCACCAGGAGAAGGACAGCTGCTTCAGTATGTGGATGACCTCTTAATAGCCACCCAGACCCAAGAGGCGTGTGTGAATTGGACAGTAAGCCTCCTAAACTCTTTGGGCCTGCAGGGGTATTGGGTATCCCAAAAGAAAGCCCAGATGGTGAAACAAACAGTGATTTACCTGGGCTATGAAGTGAGTGCTGGACAAAGGACCTTGGGGCAAGACTGTAAGGAAGCAATATGCCAAACCCCAAAACCCCAGACAGTAAAAGAACTGAGAACCTTTCTAGGCATGACAGGGTGGTGCAGACTGTGGATTTATAACTATGGATTGTTTGTTAAACCCCTGTATGCCTTAATCACAGAAGGGAGCAGGGATCTTCAGTGGACAACAGAAGAAACACGAGCCTTCAACCAACTAAAGAAGGTTCTTATGTCAGCTCCAGCCCTGGGACTTCCAGATCAGGAGTATGGGAAAACCAGTGATCCACGACTGCCTGGAGACCATTGAAGCCACCTACTCCAGTCGCCTGGATCTGAAGGACATCGCTCGAGGACACTGAGAGCTGGTTCACTGATGGGAGCAGCTATATCATCAGTGGAAAAAGACATGCTGGGTATGCAGTTGCCACCAGCAGAGAGGTAATAGAGTCTGGACCATTGCCAACAAATACTTCTGCACAAAAAGCTGAAATAATCGCCTTAACCTGGGCTTTAGAGCTGGCAAAAGGAAAAGAAATCAACATTTATACAGACTCAAGGTATGCATTTGGAGTGGTTCATGCACACGGAGCTATTTGGAAAGAAAGAGGACTGCTAAACTCACAAGGGAAAAATATTAAACATGCACAAGAAATACTAAAACTATTAGAAGCGGTTCAGTTACCTGAAAAGGTAGCTATTATGCACATCAAGGGACACCAAAAAGTGAGCTCAGAATTGGAAGAAGGAAATATGCTGGTGGACAGAGAGGCAAAAGACGCAGCCAAAGGTGAGGTACCCAATGAAATAGTCGTGGCAGCATTAATTCCAGATGGAAAGATCTCTATTGAAGGTAAGCCAGTATATAACAAAAAGGATAAAACACTTATTAAGGAAGAAGAAGCAATTTATAACCAGGAAGGGTGGGCTGTAACCAAAGAAGGAAAAGTTGTAGTACCTTCTTACTTGTTGTGGTCACTAGTGCTAAAAGAACATGAGAAAACATTGGGGAATGGACGCCCTATACAATTATTTAAAGGACAGAATTCTGGCTAGAAAATTACAAGGCACAGTAACATAAGTAATTCATCAATGTGGTCTTTGCCTCTGAACTAATCCTAAAAACTTTCCAAAGCCTGAAGTTGGACAAAATGGAAAAGGTTGTGGACCTGGGCAGCAGTGGCAAATTGATCATACGGAATTGCACAGGAAAGGGGGGCATCTTTACCTATTAGTGTTAACAGATACCTTTTCAGGATGGCCAGAAGTCTTCCCTACCCGGACAGCTAAGGCACGAGAGGTGACCAAGGCATTGTTACAAGAAATAATACCACATTTTGGAGTCCCAGCTACTATATCTTCTGATAAAGGGCCACATTTTATCTCAAAAATTGTACAGCAAAAAAAGTGGTGTACAGTCACCACTTGGGGATAGATTGGGAATTGCATATCCCATATCACCCTCAATCCAGTGGTCAAGTGGAGAAAATGAACCATTTGATCAAACAACAAATTGTTAGGTTAGAGCAAGAGGCAAATTTGCCTTGGCCCCAGGCTCTTCCACTGGCATTAGTACGGATTACAACAAAATCAAGGACAAAAGGGAAATTAAGCCCTTTTGAAATACTGTATGCAAGACCATATGTGGTCCAAGAAGGAATAACACCCATTCAATTAGAGGAAGAAACTCTACACAAATACATGGTGGCCCTGAATAAACAACTTAGAGAAATTGGAAAATATGTGGCCGGGGCCCAAAGCAGAGAATTAGATGGGCCAGTACATGATGTACAACCTGGGAATTATGTATATGTTAAGTCTTTTGCAGAGAAGACTTTGGAACCACAGTGGGAAGGACCATTCCAGGTACTCCTCACCACCTTCATGGCAGTCAAGATCAAAGAACAGAAGGCTTGGATCCATCACTCCCAAGTGAAGAAGGCTCCTGAAGAAATTTGGAAAATTGCACCAGGCAATGGAGACCTGAAGCTGAAATTCACCAAGAACAGCAAGTAATGGACTTATAGCTATCATGGACATAATGCGAACGGTTGTGGCCCTTGTGGTCATTGCCGTGACTGCAATAAGAGTCAAAGCAACACCACACCAGTACAATGTAACCGGGATTTATCAATGCCAAGGGAAAGCTTACGATCCCTACTCTCACAGGGCTTTAAACATGTTAAGGGTCACGAATGCAAGTATGTGGGAAGGGAGAAACGTTTGGGGATGTGAATATGTATTCGTACAAGATGGGTTCCATGAGGTTCACCATCCACCCATGGAACTCATCCAAGTTGGTCCTGCATGCTGTGACAAATGTTTGACCATGTGTCTTGAGTTTAGACTTAAAGGATGTGCAGCAAAAGGGTTTGATCTTGATTTTAACATTACTCAATATTGCATTGAGTTTCACAACATCAAAGACAAATCAACCCCACCTCTGTCAGAGAGAGCTGTAACAATCCAGACTCCAATTATTTCAGAGAAAAATGAACAACCTATAATTCCCACAATTACTAGAATTGGACCATATGCTATCAAGAAAACAGAAATTCAGAGACTGCTAACTAACCCAGAATGGTCTCTGAAGCGAGTAGACATGGGAATGCAGGTAAATGCTTCTGCCATTTGGCCAGAATGTGCCCCATTTCTCAAATCTCCTTTTATGGAATGCAATACTTGGCTTCAAAACCGTATGCCCACTAGTTTTAGGAAAAAGAGAGACCTCACTGGGATATTAGGAACAGGATTGGGAGTTTTAAACACAATGGATTAGGAGGTGTTAATGAACAAATTGACTATGATGGGAAGTGATTTAGTTAAATTATGGCAGCCTTTGCAATCTTCTTTATTAGCACTAGGGAACAATCATTGGAAACTGACCAAAATAATACCAAAATGTGAAAATACAGAAAAACAAGACCATGAGGAAATAATTAAAGCCCCAGGCACTGCTAGTGCAAATATTTCTCTGGCTCTTGAATGTACCCAAGCACAAATGTGGATGCAGTCAGTGGCTGCCACAGTCATCAGGGAAGGTGAAGAAGGGATATTCCTTGTTGAAATTTGCAAAATTGTTTGGGACAATGCCTCTGAAATGGAAAGAGAACTTCAACCTTGGTGGTTTTTGGTTAATTTTACGTATGACCCTGATACAAATACACTGACAACTTTTGTTTTAACCATACATAGTGCATCTGAGAGCTTAATACATCCAATAGTTGCTCTAGGACTAAATCATGAAGGGACTGTATTGTATCCTTCTGAACATAGAATGTGGGCACGAGAAGTTGAAGGAAAATGGCAGACCATTAGCCTAGAGCCCTGTTCTGTGAGAAAACAATTGGGATATATATGTGAAGGAACTTTAGAAGATGACAAAGATACCCGCCTGGACACGGACCAAAGCATTTGCCACTTTGAAATGCATCTAACCAACCGGACAACTTCACTTGTGCATATAGGACAAGGTTGTGTCTGTCTCAGAACAGCATGTCCCACCATAATAAAAGACAATCAAATCATGGATGAGACTCAATTCAATTTATGTGTTTGCAATTTTGCTAAAATCAAAGGATGTGACTTTTCCTGTCAGGCACCTGTAATATTACATCAGTACAAAAAGGCAAACCTGGTTACTGTGCAAGAAATATTGCCTGCGCCTCTAGGAATGAATTTAACCCTAGTCGCTCAGCTACTGAAACATCAGGAATTAAGAAAAAATTTTAAAGAGATTCAAGATGCAGAGAAAAGGACTTTGATCATGATACACCATGACATGGAGACCATACAAGGGGTTTTTTAAAAGATTTGAAGAACATCTGTCTCATCATTGGTGGGATGTGCTATTTGGGTGGTCACCAATCGCAACTGATTAACTTAATGCCTTAATTCACCCAATCGCTGTGCTGCTTAGTTTAGTTGGTATAAGTTTGATTTTGTCTATTGCTGTACTTGTTTGGAATTGGAGGATACTACAGCAAGTGGCAGACTTAGCATCGCTATCAAAGGCGTATGGCTTAGTCTTAAGAGATCGCCGCCATGCGTCTTGGATAGATGAAAAAAATCCGCATGTTGAGTAAAAGAATTTACTCATTTCAAAGGAGAAGTGGGGAATGAAACACTAATCTTAGAAAACTAGAATTTTAGTTACCTTGATGAAAATAATTAAAAGTCAGAAGTTAGAAGGGAGTAGTTATCTGAAACTTAAATAATTGATTGTCTGTCATTTCATGTTTGCTCAGCTGCGCTTACAATGGAAAAAGAAGAAACTAGTGAGCAGACCTGAACGAACATAGACAATGCAACCAGAAACCCATTCTTTGAGGAACTTGACTATCCCCAGAAATCATTTGCATTGTCATTGATAGAAAAGGTCAAGAGTTTAGGGTGAGGAAGACTCGCCCTACTTCCTCCTCTTAAGACCCCTCCCCATGAAAATGACCCCAGACTTAATCTAAGAAGTCAATCACGCATGCTTAATAGCTATTCAAGCTAATTACCATGGGAAGCGGGAGATGGGAGGGGCTGTTATTATGAATATGTATTTGTTTGAATCCTTTGCTAATAAATAGACTTTGTAATCACCTGTGATTTTGCAGTGCTTATCAGAAGATTACCTCTTTAAATTGTTAGAAAGTCTTTTGTCCGTCACAGTTGAGTATCGGTATTAGACCAGTACTCATATTTTGGTGAGTCTGAACCGTGGAGCATGATGGGTGCTGAAGTCCAGGAAGTGCATCTTGCAGAGAGTTTGGGGTCCAGGAGGGCATTTCGGGGACACTTTTGCCTCTGAATGGTGATTTGAGGTTCTCAAGGGGCAACATATATGGTTCAGGAGAGCTTGGAGGGATCTTGGGGAGCTCTAACTGGGCTCTTTAAAGCACAGGGCACAGCAGGAATTGTAGGCGACTGACTGGGTTATGAGGTGCTCTGAGCTCGCGGGGGATGACAGGAGTTTTAGAATATTAAAATATTCTGTGAAAGAAGGAGAGGCAACAACAAAACTTCTGCACAGGAGTTAGAGAGATGAGTTCGGCCTATTCAGGTAGCAGATGTGGGGATAAATGAATCATGATTTTTTAAAGGGAACAGGATTGAAAAACAAGTGTTTCTAGAAAGGATGGAGACACGTCAAAAAATTAATCTTGGAGGTGCAGAAGCATACTCTCTCTCTGTGCCAAAAGTGAGCTGGCAAGGAAAACTACTGGTCTGGCTGAACATGGAGCTTATCCAGGAACTCAAGGAGGTAAGATGGTGCATCAGCTTTGGAGAGAGGGGCTGGAAACTCAGGAAGTCTTTAAAGAAATTGTTAGGTCATGCAGAAAATAAAGTAGAGAGGTGAAGGCTCAATTAGGACTTAACCTGGCCACTTCTGTGAAGGATAACAAAAATTATTTTCTAAATATATTCATGGCAAAAGGAGGGATAACGATAACCTCCAATGTTTATTGGGAGGGATATGGTTACCAATGAAGAGAAAAAGAATCAGGAACTTAACCCATTGTTTGCATCATTTTTGAAAATTAAGACAAGTTGACCTCAGGACAAGTATCTTCCTGAGCTGGTAGATGAGGATAGAAGGCACAAAAGAACCCCTTGTAATCCAGGAGGAAACAGCTGGGAACCTGCTGAGCCACTCAGATGCTCACAGGTATCTCTGGCACTAGATGGGATCCATCCTAGGGGGATGAGGGAGCTGCTGGATGAGCTCCCCAAGCTGCTCTCCATCATTTACCATCAGTCCTGGCTCACCAGGGAAATTCCAGAGGACTGGAGGTGTCAGTGTGAGCCCATCCCCAAGAAGGGCTGGAAGGAGGATCTGGGGAACTCCAGGCCTGTCAGCCTGACCTGGGTGCCCAGCAAGGTGATGGAACAGATCACCTTGAGTGCCATCACAGGGCACCTACAGGATGGGTGAGGGATCAGAGCCAGCCATCGTGGATTTCAGTATCTGCATTGATGATCTGGATGAGGGCACTGAGTCCACCATCAGCAAATGTGCAGATGACACCAATGTGGGTGTGAGTGTGTATCAGCTGGAGGATAGGAGGGCTCTGCAGAGGGACCTGGACAGGCTGGATCCTGGGCCCCGATCCAACAAGGTGCGGTTTAACAAGACCAAGTGCCAGGTCCTGCACTTTGGCCACAACAACCCCTGCAGCGCTAAAGGCTGGAAACAGAGTGGCTGGACAGTGGCCATGCAGAAAGGGACCTGGGAGCACTGATGGAGAGCAGGCTGGACATGAGCCAGCAGTGTGCCCAGGTGGTCAAGAAGGTCAATGTCACCTGGCCTGGATCAGGAATGGTGTGTCCAGCAGGAGCAGGGCAGTGATCTTTCCCCTGTTCTTGGCACTGGTTGAGCAGAACCTCGAGTGTTGTGCCCAGTTCTGGGACTCTCAATTAAGGAAGGACATGGAGGGGCTGGAGCATGTCCAGAGAAGGGCAACAAGGCTGGTGAGCAGTGTGGAACACAAGTCCTGTGAGGAGTGGATGAGGGAGCTGGAGATGATTATCCTGGAGAAGAGGAGGCTCAGAGGAGACAAGGCAGTGTCAGGGCACAGCTTAGACTTGATGATATCCAAGGTCTTTTCCAGCCTGGCTGATTCAGTTATTCTCTGAAACCACACCTGCAGCAGTTGCAGGATGAGCCCTGGGCCTCCTCTTCAGAAGGTCCAGCAGCCCAGGTCCCTCTGCTTCTCCACACAGCCCCAAAGCCCATCCTGTCAGTCCTGCAGAGCCTCTCCAGCCCCTCTTCATTGCCCAGAACAGGGAGCCCCACACCCAGACACAGCAGCCCAGATGTGTCCCCTGGCCTGTGGTGCCTCTGGCAAGGGAACAGCACGAGGCACTGCAGGACCCTGCAGGCAATTCCTGAAGCACTTGTAGAATGATCCCGCTCCCCAAGGGACATTACCATGGTGCCAACACAGGAACTTAAATGGGGAATTGGGCAAGTGAGGAAAGGGCAAACAGGGATGGGCTGTTAGAAGGGGAGGGAACAGGGAAGGGCAAGAGAAAGAAATTGGTACCATGAAGAGTAAAGAAGGCAAAGGTGTAGCAAAGGAAATGCTCAGGGCAGTTTGGGGGTGGCTGCCAGGCAGCCCTGGCTCTGAGCAACAACATCTGCAGTGGGTACCTGGATTCTTTGTATCCGACAGACCACGAGCAGGGACAAAACTCATTAAACCTGTATAAGCTAAAAGTTACTGTAGCATTTATTAAGGGTTCGAAACACAGGGTTTTACAGAGGATTGCTCTTTTGCAGCCCAGAGTAAAACGGCAAGTTAAAGCAAAATGGTAAGAGGGGAGAGAAAGAGAGAAACGTGGGAGGAGAGAAAAGCGTGGGGAAACGTGAGGAGGGAGAGAGGAGGAAAAGGGAAAGCAGGGGAGAGTAAGAGAGGAGAAAGCAAGAGAGAGGAGGGTAAAAAGAAAAAAAGAGAAAGAGAGTAAGAGAGAGAGAGTAAGAGAGTAAGAGTAAGAGTAAGAGAGTAAGAGAGAGTAATAGAAGAGGCCAATTTCCTGTCTACAATACAATAAATCTTCTTCTACCATGAATATTCTAATTCCCGAAAACCAATGAGATACAAAATGCTAATTCTACAACATTTGCATGAAACCTATAGGAGCTATGGTATTAGCATGGTGAGTTGCCTTCCAAACTGGAAAAACTAGTTTTTTTACCCTTGGGGGTATGGCTCAGATTCTCGGGCCCGCCCTGGGAGGAATGCATTGTTTAATCAGTTGAGTGATTGACCTTAGCCGGCCACTCCATTGTCTGGTGGCTATTTAGTAACTATAATTTGGAATATCGAAGGTGGCTTTCATTTCTATTATGTCCGTGGATTCTATATTCCCAGAATCTGAGCATTTATATTTGTAAGATTTTCAAATTCACCCTTCCAACATTTCCCCCTTTCTGTTCAAAAGCTAAAATACTGGAGTATACAAGATACAAATACTACAACTACAATTATTACTACTAGAATAAACAAAGTTATTTTATAGAGTCCTTTTCTTGCAGGTGGAATAGCAATTTGATGCTTCTGTCATCCTTTTAACTTCTGGGCAGTTTTTCATCATATCACTAAGTTTTTTGTAGAAATAACACGGTCTTTAGGTTATAGCAGTAGGCATTACAGCTATGGTGTTACTCTGCTGTTGGGAATTCAAATGCAAAGCTGCTAGGATTTCAGTGAGCTTCTGGTCTCGTGCCTTTGCTTGTGCAGCTAATGCAGCAGTTTGTGATTTCTGAGCTGTGAGAACCTTTTCAAGTTTTTCTCCTAGAGTTATCCCAAGTTCACTTGCTTGAATGGAGGCCACCTGCTGTGGGCTTCCAATTTTATTACATGCATCTATCATTTCTGGGACCGTAGGTCTTTTTTTTTCCCATGGCTTTGATGACTCTTTTACATTCCGCATTGGCATTATTTTCAATAATATCCCGTATCATTATTGGACGGGCTATGTCATCACCACACTGCCTTTCTGCTGCTTGGATTACTCTGTCCACAAATGTAGTGAATGGCTCAGACGGTTCTTGAGTGATCAGGTTATAAGCTCTTTCAAAATTTCCTGCAGGCTGAATTTGCAAAAAAGCTTTGCAGGCCATTTTCTTGATGTCATCTAAGGCTGTTCTAGGTAAAATCAATTGGTCCTCGTTTCTATCATCTGGATGCTCACCTATTAGTTTAGATATGGTCAGGGTACGCAGGTCTGGATCAGTACTTTGTCTGCAATTAGCTAATACTTCAGTGAGCAAGCGCTTCCATTTCAATTCCCATAAGAGGTACTGTGAATCTGTGAGAGTTACATTAGCAAGATTCTTACAGTCATGGGGTGTGAGTGTATGTCCTTCTAAGATGCTTTTGAGCAGCTGTTTGAAATATGGGGAACAAATCCCACTATCTCTTATTGCCTTTCTTAATTCCTTAATTTCATGGGATGGAATAGCAGACCATGTTCTAGGGCCACCCGCCTGCTGGCTGAATATTACAGGCATGGCTAAAATATCAATGTTTTCATCTTTGTAAATTTCTCGTGTAATGCCATGCCAATCTGTCAGCTGACAATTCTCATAATATTTCTGGAGGTTTGATTCAAGCGAGTTTCTAGGATAAAATGTCTCATTTTGAAGTGGAAATGTCCTGTGCATAATAGGCAAAGCATCTGCTGGTGTAAAAGAGTTCCTGGATTGTCCTGTATTTATTAATGTATGTGTTATGCCATCAATTCCCCCTCCGATTTGTACAATATGTGTGCTAGGGTGTGAGAATAAGGCTGAACTGGGCAAGTTCAGTGCCTGGTTTGGCTTTGGTGCTGTAGGGATTTGGTGTACTGCACTGCGAGTTGCAGAGGGATTCTGCAGTAATGCAACGGCGCGCTGAGAATGTAGATCCGGTGGAAGGAGTCCGGAGGAGGGATATTGCTGGAGCGACGTGTTAGTAGCCGGGAGAGACGAGGGCGGTGTAGGTGGCGCTGGCGAGTCCTGCGCATGTGCGTCGTTCGTTGCCGGTGTGACGTGGGCGAGCGTGGTGTCTGCGGGCATGGCGGGCTGCCTTGGTCCGGGAGGGGCTGGGAAGAGACGAGTAGCGCTGGCGTGCGTGGGTTGCTGGACCGTGTGGGGGGGGGCCGGGACGGGAGGCAGGAACGAGGCTGGAGGGCGCGGCAGTTCGGAGGCAGGAGGCTGCGGTGAAAATGAAGAAGCAGGATCCGGGACCATGGCGGCAACTGGCGGTGGGCTGTGGATAACGGGCGGGTTGGGGCACCGCGGCAGCAGTGCCGGCACGGAACAGCAGCTATGCAGTGGCGGCTTGGGCGACGGAGCAGGAGAGGGCAGGCAGTGCGGGGGCGCGGCTGCAGTCGAGTTTTGGATGGGAGGACGGGCAGGCAGCAGCTCCTTGATGAATGCTGCCGGTAGGGGCTGGGCTGCAGCGTGGGAGCTGGGAAGCTGAGCTGAGGCGGCGGTCGGAGCATGTTGAGGTGGCAGCACAGTCACGTGGGGTGGTGCAGGCGGCAGGGGGTCTGTGGGGTGAGCCCCCCCCACCTCCTGGCTGGGGGCGGGGTGTCCCACTACCGGCGGCACCGGCGTGGGACCGAAAGGCACCTCCAGGCATCCAGGGATTGCAGGTAGCACAGACGTTGTGTCCAGCGTGGCTGTGGGCGCTGCAGCTTGCTGAGTTTGTAAGGGGTTTGAAACAATGGGCTGCTCAGCCACATGCGGCACGGCGGGAGCACAGAGTCGTGGGGGTGGGGCTGCGAGGCTTCTGGGAGAGAGGAAGGGGGCGGGGTCTGGATGACGCCAGCAGCAGGGGGCGGGGCCGCAGTGAAGACGAAAACGGGAGGTGGGTGTGTAGAAGTGGAGACAGGGGGTGGGGTCACAGCAGTGACGTAGGCAGGGGGCGGGGCCGTGGCGGTGACGGAGGCGGGGGGCGGGGCCTCTGAGGCAAGGGGTGGGGTCACAGCAGTGATGGGCATGGGGGCAGGGAAAGCAGGGGCGGACCCAAGGGGCGGGGTTGCGGCCATGACGTCGGCGGATGGGCGTGCTGATGCGGAGGCGAGGGGCGGAGTCGCGGTGGGGGCGGAGACAATGGGGGGGTGCGCGGAGGTGGGGCCAGGGGGCGGGGTCACGGCAGTGAGGGACACGGGGGCGGAGCCAAGGGGTGGGGCCGCGGCTGTGACGAAGGCAGGAGGGAGGGCAAAGGCTGAGCTGAGAGGCGGGGCAGCGGCGCTGACTGAAGAAGGGAAAGGAGAAGCAGGAATGGCGGGAATGGGGAGAGCAGGGGAGACAGAGTCAGCTGTGGCCGCGGGGGAGGCGGGGGAGGCAGAGGACGCAGCAGGACTGGTCACTGACACGCAGGAGCACTCGATGCAGGGTCGGGGTGGACGATGTGGTGGGTGGGAGTGCGGGGACGGGCTCCGGGGGAGCGGGAGCGGGGGGAGGTGCAGCCACCGGGCCCATGAGGTCTGGCGGGGTGGCCACGTGCAGGAGTTCGGGCGCGGTTGCGATGGTAGTGGGCTCTGGCAGGGTAACAGCGGGGGGACGCTGCTTTTCAGCGAAGAGCTCGACCAGTGCATGACAAGCTGGAACTAATTCAGCTGCGGACATATCTCAACGAGAAATTTCATTAAAGAGCTTCACCCCAACTGTCTCCCAAAAATCTTTGTTAAAAACTGCAGAAGTGTTAGTATTTGGAAAGTTAAGTGAAGTCCATTCTAAAAGATTCTTTAACTCGTGCTTAGGCAAGTTATGCTGACTAGAACTTAATAAATGCTTTAGTTGCTTATACGGGGCTCTATCGTGAGCAGAATGAGTTTGTCCCATAATTAAGTTTAATTACTAACCTCGGTGTGCCGCCGATACAGTGTGTAAGTTCCGAAGACCCTCAGAGATGCTGGCCAGGCAATCTTGCTGGGTTGGAAACACTGTATTTCCGGTCCCCTCCGTTGGCACTGCTCTCTGCGTCGCTGGGCAACGACCTAGCAATGCCGGGACCTCCCTCCGATCGAGCTCAGCTCACGCGCTGCCACGCGGCGTGTGGCTGTGCTCGGTGCCACAGCGGGGATTGCCGCGGCGGTTTCCCTCAGAGAGCAGCAGACACCCTGACCAGCAGTGGTGTCTGATGTCCCAGGGCTGTCAGAAAAACACGTGCAGAGCTCGACTCCCCTCACCCCCACGGCTTTCTCGACAGTAAGAATATTTTAAGAGCTCCAGCCCAATACGTTGCTGAACCAAAGCAAGGCAGTGCTCAAGGCAACCGAGGAAATAGTAAAAGTACTGTAATTACCGTCTATGCAGAAACGTTCCACAGCTCAGAAAGGCGAACTGGTTCTTTAAGGCTACGTCGGGTGCCAACTGTGGGTATCTGGATTCTTTGTATCGGATAGACAGGGAGCAGGGACAAAACTCATTAAACCTGTATAAGCTAAAAGTTACTGTAGCATTTATTAAGGGTTCGAAACACAGGGTTTTACAAAGGATTGCTCTTTTGCAGCCCAGAGTAAAACGGCAAGTTAAAGCAATGTGGTAAGAGGGGAGAGAAAGAGAGAAGCATGGGAGGAGAGAAAAGCGTGGGGGAAGCGTGAGGAGGGAGAGAGGAGGAAAAGGGAAAGCAGGGGAGAGTAAGAGAGAGGAGGGTAAAAAGAAAAAGAGAAAGAAAGAGAAAGAGAGAGAGAGAGTAAGAGTAAGAGTAAGAGAGTAAGAGAGAGTAAGAGAAGAGGCCGATTTCCTGTCTACAATACAATAAATCTTCTTCTACCATGAATATTCTAATTCCTGAAAACCAATGAGATACAAAATGCTAATTCTACAACATTTGCATGAAACCTATAGGAGCCATGGTATTAGCATAGCGAGTTGCCTTCCAAACTGGAAAAACTAGCTTCTGTACCCTGGGGGGATGACTCAGAATCTCGGGCCCACCCTGAGATAGAATGCATTGTTTAATCAGTTGAGTGATTGACCTTAGCCGGCCACTCCATTGTCTGGTGGCTATTTAGTAACTATGGTTTGGAATATCAAAGGTGGCTTTCATTTCTATCATGTCCGTGGATTCTATATTCCCAGAATCTGAGCATTTATATTTGTGAGATTTTCAGATTCATCCTTCCCAACAGGTGGCCGTGCCCGGGGCTCTGGGCCTGGCCCCGCGTGCGCTGAGCTCCGACACTGCGGGAGCTCCCCGGGCTGGGCTCAGGATCCTGCTGGGGCTGGGCAGCAGGCTGGGCTCCCACTGGGACCAGCAGCAGCTGGAAATACCTCTGGGCATCTCCATCTTCTGCTGCTGCTCGGAAGGAGCAATGAAACAGGGCAGGAAGTTCTGATTTCTCTTTATCCTGGTGGATTTTTTCATTTTATTTGACGCTCCAGAGGCAATTTCTGTGATGGCCTCTGTCAGCTGATTCTATTTCAGCAGCACCAGCAACAGGGCTCTGTCTGAGGGCTGCAAAAATGGCCTGTGTGTCTTTAATTCTCCTTGGCTTTGTGCTCAGGGACGGGGGGCAGGGAATGGACAGAGGGGACAGCAAAGGCCTTGGGGCTGCAGGGATGTTCTGCGCTCAGGCAGCGCCAGCACAGAGCTTCATCTTGCAATTAACCCCAAGGGAAATGCTGGGGAAAGGCTCCACTGCAGCCTTTCTTTACTCATTGCTGTGAAGGGAATGAAATAAAATGGCGAACAAGCAGGGCCTGACCCTTTCTCCTTTGGGAGGAGCCATGAGGGCCATGAGAGGTCGTGAGGGGCCATGAGGGGCCATGAGGGGCTGTGAGGGGCCACAAAGGGCTGTAAGAGGCTGTGAGGGGCCATGAAAGTCTGTGGGAGGTTTGAAGGGCTGTGAGGGGCTGTAAGTGGCTGTGAGGGGCTGTGAGAGGCCAGGCACCCCATGGAACAAAGGGTCCATTGTGACACTGTGGAACCAAGGAGATTGTTGTTGGCAGTACAAAATCTCATGGAACCAAAAGTCCATTGTGGCATTGCAAGGTCTCAGGGAACCATGGAGACCATCATGGTGCTTCAGGACCCATTGGAACCAAGGGGCCATTGTGCCACTGCAGGGCCTTGTATAACCAAGGGGTCATTGTAGCACAGCAGGGCCTCATGGAATCCAGGGGATCTTAGTGGCACTGTGGGGCTCCGTGAGACCATGGGGACATTCTGACTCTGTGGAACCAAGGATACCATTGTTACATTACCGTGCATCATGGAACCAAAGAGGCCATTTGAACAGGCAGGGGAACCTACTGAGACTATTATGAACTTCAAGGCCTTGTGACATGAAAAGGCCATTGTGGAGCTACAAGGCCCCATGGAACCAATGAGACCATTGTGACCCTGTGGGACCTCATGGAATCCTGGAGACCATTCTAAGGCTTTGAGGCCTCGTTGAATCAAGAGGCTTGGCAGGGCCTCATGGAAGCAAGGAGACCGTTCTGGCACTCTGAGTCCACATGAAACCAAGGGGCCATTGAGACACCACAGGGCCTCATAGAGCCAGGGCAACCACTGTGACACTGCAAGGTGTCATGGACACAAGGGGCCATTGTGACACTCTGGGTCCCCATGGAAGCAAGGGGCCAGTGTGACACAGACAGGCCTTGTAGAACTAAGGGGCCATGATGATCCTGCAGAGCCCAATAGAACAAAGAGGCCATTCTGGCACTGCAAGATCTTAAGGAATCATGGAGACCAATGAGATACTCTGAGATGTCATAGAACCAAAGGGCCATTATATCATTGCACAGTCCCATGGAACCAAGGAAACCATTTTGACACTGCAAGGCCTTATGGAAGCAAGGGACCATTGTGCCACTGTGGAGCCAAGAAGACCATTGTGACATTGCTGGGCCTCATGGAAACAAAGATCTCTTGTGATACTGTGGGGCCTCATGGAACCAAGGGGTAATTGTAAAGCTGCAGGGCCCGAAGGATCCAAAAACATGGAACAGACCTGGTTGACTTGGCCTCCTGGGGCCAGAACTGGTCCAGCTGACATTGGCATGTTGAGGGTTGATTCTCATCTCCCCCTGAAATTATGGAGTGCTGTGCTTTCCTTCCTTTGGGAAAAAACTTTCTTTCTCCTCCATATGCCCAGTGGCCAAAACTGGGATACCTCCAGATCTGATTATATGCTTGGATTGTCCCCATATGAAACCTGCCAGGACAGACAGCTCTGTCTGGCCATGGTCTCTTAGGGGCCACCTTGCATCTGCCTTTAAAACACTGGGGGGCCGTGCTTTTATTCCCATGGAAAAAAACATTTTTTTTTTCCTGACATACATGGCCAAATAAGAATCTGCCTCTGAAATTCTTTATATCCAACAGTAGCTCCCAGACAAAAGCTGCTAGTCCTGTCTACGTTCCCGTGGCTTCTGAGGGCCAGCTATCATACGCCTTTGAAACTTTGGGGCTCTGTACTTTCCTTCCCATGGAAAAGAGCTGTCCTTCTTTTCCAGATGCCCATGGACAAAACTGGAATTTGGCCTCCCAAATTCCATCTATCCAAGGATTCCTCCCAGATAAAACCTGCAGGGACAAACAGGTCTGACTGGCCTTGGCTTCCTTGAGGCTGCCTCTAGTCAGCCCTTGTAACACTGGGGCTCTGCCCTTTCCTTCCTGTGGAGAAGAATTTTGGTTCCGGTCCAGGCACACATGGCTGAAATGGAATTCGACATCCAAAACTCTACATATATCCAAGGGTTTCTTTTAGTCAAAAGCTCCAATGACAGACAGGTCTGGCTTGCCTTTGCCTCTGGTGAGTGCCTCTGATCTGCCTTCAAAACCCTGAGGTTCTCTGGTTTCCTAATATAGAAAAGAACTGTCCTTATTGTCCAGATGCCCATGACCTCAAGCACATGAGCACTGTATAGGAACAAAAGAGCTCTGTGTTCAGTGGGGTGGACACTGAGGACAGCAGAGGAGAACCCTGGAAAGGATGGAAGGGTGGTATCAGGGATGGTGGATCCTTCTGACATAGTGAAAAACAGACAGAGAAAGAAAGAATTAATGCCAAGGGCAACTGTGGTGGTCCAGACTGGACACAATGAGACAGGAATTTCTCTCCAAGGACAAGGCTGTGGTGCAGCATATCCCCCAGAAGGAGTCTGTGTCAGCCCAAGGCTTTGTGTGGCCAGGAAGAGGCAGGCAGGATGCAGAGCTGCCAGCAAAGGAAGGGGCCAGCCAGGTGGGGCAGCCGGGGGATGCCGACAGCCTGCAGGGACAGAGGCGCAGGGCATGGACACCGTAGGACAGCCTGGGCTGCAGAGGGCACAGGGATGGGCAGCAGCTGAAAGGCCCTGCCAGAGCCAACTCCTGCAGCACTTGGGCCATGGCTGCTGGCCCTGGGCCCTTGGCCAGCAGGGGACAAGTGAGCCTTGCTGTGCTGGGGCCTCATTGCCTCCTTGTCCCTGCTCTGCAGCCTGGCAGGGGCTGCCCCATGCTCCTGCCCTTGGCATTGCACATCCCCAGAGCCCAGTGGCCCGGGAAGAGCCCTGAGTAATGAGGGAGGGACAGGATGTGCCTTGCCAGGGGCTGGGGCTCAGGCCTTGGCCCTTTGCATTCCTGAAACACATCCAGGTTTGCTCAGCATCAGAGACACCTTTCCCTTGTTTGTCCCCCTCTGTCATCAGTGCCTCCATTGTTCTGCTCTTACTGGAACCTGGGAACATTTTCACAGTCATATCCCTCTGTGGAATCTATTAAAACTTCCAGAAACTTCAGAGTTTCAATTTAACTTCAAGTTCTTGAGAAGTTCTTTATGCATTCTCTCAGGGACTGAGTCTGATTAAAACAGCACCAAAGCCCCAAGAGCATCATTAAAAGTCCTTGTGTTGTGTCTGTGCTGCTGAGCTGGGCTGGGCTCCTGGCACTGAGGCAGCTCCCAAGGTAAACCAAGAAAAGCTTCAAAAGACATTTCTGCTGAGGAGCAGCTCCTCTCCCAGCCCAGCAGGGCTGAGGGCACTGCCTGCAGGCACTGAGGGGACAGGAGCCAGGCACAGACAGGCTGAAGGCAATCAGCACTGGGAAGACATTGAGCTGAGACTTCACTTGGGGAAACATCTTCACAGCCCTGGACATGGTGAGTCTGTGGGTGCAGGGCAATGTCCCCTGTGCTCCTGGAGGGATCTCCTGGAGCCAGCACAGCCCACAGCCTGGGGGAATGTGTCAGGAGGACTCTCCCAGTTTCTCTGAGGCACAGGAGGAGGAGGAGGAGGATGTGCTGCAGAGCAGGGCTGCCCTGGGCACTGTCAGAGGGACAGGGCAGGACGGCTCCTGCTGCCAGGGATGGCTGCAGGGGCTGAAGCTGGGGCTGCAGCCAGGGCTGCCCAGGGCTGTCCTGCAGAGCAGCTCCTGCAGCCCT
>JAREIS010001552.1:0-36146 GCA_030060385.1 Muscicapa striata striata
CCCCAAAGAAGGGTAGACCTGTTCACTACCGCGCCGCAGGCCGCTGCAGCGCACTCTCCTTGCGGCGGAAGGTGGATTCCGCCGGCCGGCCGGCTGGCCCCGGAGCCGGATAGACATGGTCTCCGGCGGCCGCCACAAAGAAGGCTTGACCTGTTCACCGAGGCGCCACGTGTCGTTGCAACGCCCTCCCCGCCGGCGGCAGGCAGACACCACCAGCCGGCGAGCTGGCCCCGAGCTGGGTAAACCTGGCCTCCGGCAGCTCCGGAGAACGATTGACCTGTTCACCACCACGCTGCGGGTCGCTGCAGCGCCATCCCCTTTTGGCGGAAGGCGGATTTCGCCGGCCGCACGGCCGGCCCCAGACCCGGGTACATCTGCTCTTTGTCGGCCGCCCCGGAGAATGGTTGACCTGTTCACCGCCGCTGCAAGCCTCTGCAGCGCCCTCCCTGCCGGGCGGAAGGCAGATGCCGTCTGCCCAGCCAGCCGGCTCCTGAGCCGCGTAGACCTGGTCTCCGGCGGCCGCCCCGGTTAAGGGTAGATCTGTTCACCGTGGCGCCGCGGGCCGGTGCAGCGCCATCCCCGCTGGCAGCAGGGGGATGCCGCTGGGCGGCTGGCCATCCCCGGAGCCGGGTAGACCATGTCTGTGGCGGTCGCCCCGGTGAAAGTTAGACCTTTACGCCCCGGCGCAACGGGCCCCTGCAGCGCTCTCGCCGGCGGCGATAGGCGGATGCCGCCGGCCGGCCGGCCCCGGAGCCGGGTAAACCTGGTACCTGGCGGCCGCCCCGAAGAAGGATAGACCTGTTCACCACAACGCAGCGCCATCCCCTTCCGGCGGGAGGCGGATTCCGCCGGCCGGCCAGGTGGCCCCTGAGCCGGCTAGACCTGGAGTCCGGCGGCCGCTCCGGAGAAAGGTAGACCTGTTCATCCCGACGCAACGGGCCGCTGCAGTGCCCTCCCTGCCGGCGGCAGGCGGATGCTGCTGGCCGGCCGGCTGGCTCCGGAATCGGGTAGACCTGGTCCCTGGTGGCCGCCACGGAGAAGGATATACCTGTTCACCCCCGCGCTGCGGGCCGCTGCTGCGCCCTCCCCTGTGGCATCAGGCGGATGGCGCCGGCCGGCCAGCGGGCTCCGTAGCCGGGCAGACCTTGTCACTGGCGGCCGCCCCGTAGATGGGTAGACCTGTTCACCCCAGCGCCGCGGGTCGCTGCATCGCCATCCCCTTCTGGCAGGAGGCGGATTCCGCCAGCCGGCCGGCCGATCCAAGACCCGGGTGGATGTGGTGTCCGGTGGCCGCCCCGGTGAAAGGTAGACCTGTTCACGCCGGCGCCACGGGCCGCTGCAGCGCCCTCCCCGCCAGCGGCAGGCGGATGCCGCCGGCCGGCCGGCCTGCCTTGGAATCGGGTAGACCTGCTCCGTGGCAGCAGCTTCGGAGAAGGATAGACCTGTTCACCACCACGCTGCGGGTCGCTGCAGCGCCATCCCCTTCTGGCACACGGCGGATTCCGCCAGCCGGACGGCCGGCCTCAGACCCAGGTACACCTGGTCTCCGTCGGCCGCCCCGGAGAAAGGTAGACCTGTTCACCACCGCAGCACGGCCGCTGCAGCGCCCTCCCCGCTGGCGGAAGGCGGACCGACAGCTGGCCGGCCGGTCCCGGATCTTGGTAGACCTGGTCTCCGGCGGCAGCCCCGGAGAAGGGTAGACCTGTTCACCCCGGCACCGCGGGCTGGTGCAGCGCCATCCCTGCTGGCGGCAGGGGGATGCCGCTGGGCGTCTGGCCATCCCCGGAGCCGGGTAGACCTGGTGTGTGGCGGCCGCCCCGGTGAAGGTTAGACCTTTTCTCCCCGGCGCCGCGGGCCGCTGCAGCGCTCTCTCCGGTGGCTGTAGGTTGATCCCGCTGGCCGGCCGGCCTGCCCAAGACCAGAGTAGACCTGGCCTACAGCGGCCGCCCCAGAGAAAGGTAGACCTGTTCACTACCGCACAGCGGGCCGCTGCACCGCCCTCCCAGCTGGCGGCAGGCGGATGCCGATGGGCGGCCGGCCGGCCTCGGTTCCTGGTAGACCTGTTCTCCGGCGGCCACCCTGGAGAAATGTAGACCGGTTCACACGTGCGCCGTGGTCCGCTGCAGCGCCCTGCCCGCCGGCGACAGGCGGATGCCGCCGGCCGGCCGGCTGAACCCCAAAGCCGGGTAGACCTGGTCTCAGGCGGCCGCCCTGGTGAAGGGTAGACTTTTTCACCCCGGCGCCACAGGTCGCTTCTGCGCCCTCCACGCCAGAGGCAGGCAGATGCTGCCGGCCAACCGGCCGGCCCCTGAGCCGGATAGACCTGGTCTCCGGCGGCCGCCCCGGAGAAAGGTAGACCTGTTCATCCCGGCACAAGGGGCCGCTGCAGTGCCCTCCCTGCCGGCGGCAGGCGGATGCTGCCGGCCGGCCAGCCGGCTCCGAAATCGGGTAGACCTGGTCCCTGGCGGCCGCCCCGGAGAAAGATAGACCTGTTCACCACCACGGTGAGGGTCGCTGCAGCGCCATCCCCTTGTGGCGGAAGGCGGATTCCGCCGGCAGGAGGGCGGCCCCAGACCCGGGTAGACCTGGTCTCCGGCGGCCGCCCCGGAGAAAGGTAGACCTGTTCATCCCGGCGCAACGGGCCGCTGCAGTGCCCTCCCTGCCGGCGGCAAGCGGATGCTGCCGGCCGGCCGGCCGGCTCCAGAATCGGGTAGACCTGGTACCTGGCGGCCGCCCCGGAGAAGGATAGACCTGTTCACCTGGGCACGGTGCGCCGCAGCAGCGCTCTCCTATGCAGCGGTAGGCGGATTTTGCCGGCCGGCCCGCCTACTCTGAAGCCAGGTAGACCTGGTCTCTGACAGCTGCCCTTGTGAAGGGTAGACCTGTTATCCCGGGCGCCGTGGGCCGCTGTAGCGCCCTCCCCGCCAGCGGGCGGCGGATGCCGCCGGCCGGCCTGCCAGCCCCGGAGCCGGGTAGACCTGGTCTCATGCGGCCACCCTGGAGAAAGGTAGACCTGTTAACGACGGAACCGCAAGCCGTGGCAGCACCCTTCCCTCCAGCGGCAGGCGGGTGCCGCTGGTCGGCCGGCCAGCCCCGGAGCTGGGTAGACCTGGTTTGTGGCGGCCGCCCCGGTGAAGGGTAGACCTGCAAACCCCGGGCGCCGTGGGCCGCTACAGCACCCTCGCCGCCAGCTGAAGGTGGATGCCGCCGGCCGGCCAGCTGGCCCCGGAGCTGGGTAGACCTGCTCTCTGGCGTCTGCCCCAGAGAAAGGTAGACATGTTCACGCCTACGCCGCAAGCCGCTGCAGCGCTCTCCCCACCGGCGGCAGGCAGATTCCGCCGTCCGGCCTGCCGGCCCCTGTGCTGGGTAGACCTGGCCTCCGGCGGCTGCCCTGGAGAAGGGTAGACCTGTTCACCCCGTCGCCGTGGGCCGCTGCAGCGCCGTCCCGCCGGCGGCAGGCGGATGCCGCTGGCTTTCCGGCCATCTTCGGAGCCGGGTAGACCTGGTCTCCAGTGGCCGATCCAGAGAAGGGTAGACCTGTTCACCTCGGCGCCGCAGGCCGCAGCAGCGCCCTCCCTGCCGGCAGTAGGCGGATGCCGCTGGCCGGCCGGCCAGCCCAGGAGCCGGGTAGACCTGGTCCCTGGCGGCCGCCCCGGTGAAGGTTAGTCCTGTTGACCACCACGCTGCGGGTCGCTGCAGCGTCATCCCATTCCGGCGGAAGGCGGATTCCGCCGGCTGCCCGGCCGGCCCCAGACCCAGGTATACGTGGTCTCCGGGGGCCGCTCCGGAGAAAAGTATACCTGTTCACCACCGCGCCGCGGGCCGCTGCAGCGACCTTCCCAAGAGCGGCAGGAGGATGCTTACCAGCCGGCCGGCCCCGGATCCTGGTAGACCTGGTTTCCGGCGGCCGCCCCGGAGAAGTGTAGACCTTTTCACCCCGGCGCTGCAGGCCACTGCAGCGCTCTCGCCGGCAGAAGCAGGTGGATCCCGCCGGTTGGCCGGCCCCGGCGCGGGTAGACCTGGTCCCAAGCGGCCGCACCTGAGAAGGATAGACCTGTTCAGCACCACGCCGCGCGTCGCAGCAGCGCCATCCCCTTCCGGCGGAAGGCGGATTCCGCCGGCCGGACGGCCGGCCCCAGACCCCGGTAGACCTGGTCTCCGGCGGCCGCCCCGAAGAAAGGTAAACCTGTTCACCCTGGTGCCACGGGCAGCTGCAGCGCCCTCGCCGCCTGCGGCAGGCGGATGCCGCCGGAGGGCCGGCCGGCCTCGGAAACGGTTAGACCAGGTCCCGGGCGGTCGTCACGGAGAAGGATAGACCCGTTCACCACCAGGCTGCGGGTCGCTGCAGCGCCATACCCTTCTGGTTAAAGGCGGATTCCGCCGGCCAGACGGCCGGCCCCAGACGCGGGTAGACCTGGTCCCCGGTGACCGCCCCAGAGAAAGGTAGACCTGTTCACCACCGCACGCGGGCCGCTGCAGCGACCTCCCCGCCGCCGGCAGGCGGATGCCGACAGCCGGCCGGCCGGCCCCAGATCCTGGTAGACCTGGTCTTCGGCGGCTGCCCCCGAGAATGGTAGACCCGTTCCTCCGGGCGTCGTGGGCCGCTGCAGCGCCCTCCTCTCCGGCGGTAGGCGGATACCGCCGGCCAGCCGGCCGGCCCTGAAGCCGGGTAGACCTGGTCTCTGGCGGCTGCATAGCAGAAGGGTAGACCTGTTTAACCCGGCTCGGTGGGCCGCTGCAGCGCCCTCCCCGCCTGCGGCAGGTGGATGCCGCCGGCCGGCTGGCCGGCCCCGGAACCAGGTAGACCCTGTCTCCGGCGGCCGCACTGGAGAAATGTAGACCTGTTCACGCCGGTGCCGCAAGCCGCTGCAGCGTCCCCACCGCCGGCAGAAGGCAGATGCTGCCGGCCAGCCGGCAGGTCCCAGAGCCAGGCAGACCTGGTCTCTGGCGGCCACCCTTTTGAAGGGTAGACCTGTTCACCCCGGCTCCGTGGGCCGCTGCAGTGCCCTCCCTGCCCCAGCGGCAGGCGGATGCCACTGGCCGGGCCGGCCGCCCCGAACCGGGTAGACCTGGTCTCCGGCGGCTGCCCCGGAGAAAAACCTGGTCTCCGGCGGCCGCCCCGGAGAAGGGTCGACCTCTTCACCCCGGCGCTGCAGGCCGCTGCAGCGCCCTTCTCTTCCGGCGGCAGGCAGACCCCGCCCGCCGGACGGTGGTCTCCAAAGCCGGGTAGACCTGGTCTCTTGCTGCCGCCCCAGAGAAGGGTAGAGCTGTTCAAGCCGGTGCTGCTGGCCGCTGCAGCGCCCTACCCTTCCGATGGCAGTCAGATCCCGCCAAGCGGACGGTGGGCTCCGAAGCCAGGTAAACCTGGTCGTCGGTGGCCGCCCCGGAGAAGGGTAGACCTGTTCACCCAGGCGCCGTGGGCCGCTGCAGCACCCTCCCCTTCCGGCG
The DNA here is from genome assembly GCA_030060385.1 of Muscicapa striata striata. Taxonomy (NCBI): domain Eukaryota; kingdom Metazoa; phylum Chordata; class Aves; order Passeriformes; family Muscicapidae; genus Muscicapa; species Muscicapa striata. The sequence continues at coordinate 5,449 of JAREIS010001552.1, forward strand.
GCAGGCGGAAACTGCCGGCCGAGTGGCCGGCCTTGGAGCCATTTAGACCTGATCTCCAGCGGCCGCCCTGGAGAAGGGTAAACCTGTTCACCCCGGCGCGCGGGCCACTTCAGCCCCTTCCACGTTGATTGCAGGCGGGCCCCGCCTGCCGGCCGGTCCCTCACGGAGCCGGGAAGACCTGGTCTCTGGCGGCCGGTCCCGAGAAGGGTAGACCGTTCACCCAGCGTGGCGAGCCGCTGCAGCGCCCTTCCCGCCTTTGGCAGGCGGATGCCGCCGGCCCGCCGGCCGAGCCCAGAGTCGGGTAGACATGGTCTCTGGCGGCCGCCCCAGAGAAGGGTGGACCTGTTCACCTTGGCGCCGCGGGCCGCTGCAGCGACCTCCCCGATTGCAGAAAACGGATCCCGCCAGGCTGCAGGCCGTCTCCGAAGCCGTGAAGACCTGGTCTCCAGCTGCCGCCTTGGAGAAGGGTAGACCTGTTCACACCAGTGCCGCTGGCGGCTGCAGTGCCCTTCCCTTCTCGCGGCTGGCGGATCCCACCGACCGGACTGTGGGCCCTTGAGCCGGCTAGACCTGGTCTCAGGCGGCCGCTCCGGAGAAGGCTAGACCTGCTCACCCCTGGGTTGCGGGCTGCTTCAGCGCCCTCCCCTTCCAGCGGCAGGCAGACCACGCTGGCCGGCCTACCGACCCCGGAGCCAGGTAGACATTGTCTCCGGGGGCCGACCCGGAGAAGGGTAGCCCTGTTCACCCCAGCGCCGCAAGCCACTGCAGCGCCCTTCCCTTCTGGCGGCAGGCAGTTCCCGCCGGCCGGATGGTGGGCTCCGAAGCCGGGTAGACCTGGTCTCCGGCTGCGGCCTTGGAGAAAGGTAGACCTGTTCAACCAGAAGCCGCGGGCTACTGCAGCGCCCTCTACTTTCGGCAACAGTCGTATCCCGCCGGACGGCCGGCCGGACCAAGAGCAGGGTACTCGTGGTTTCCGGCTGCCCCCTCGGAGAAGAGTAGACCTGTTCACCCCAGCGCTGCAGGCCGCTGCAGCTCCCTCCCCTTCTGGCGCCAGGTGGACCCCGCCGGCCGGCAAACCGGCCCCGGAGCTGGGTAGACCTGGTCTCCGGCGGCCGCCACAAGAAGGGTAAACCTGTTCACCCCAGCGTCGCAGGCCGCTGCAGCGCCCTTCCCGCTGACGACAGGCGGATCCTGCCGACCGGCCAGCCTCAGAGCCAGGTAAACGTGGTCTCCGGCGGCCACCCCAGAAAAGGGTGAACCTGTTCACTTGGGCGCCGCTGGCCGCTGCAGCGACCTCCCCACCGGCGGCAGGCTGACCCTGCCGGCCGACCTGCCGGCACCAGAGCCCGGTATACCGGAGAATGGTAGACCTGTTCAACCCGGTGCCGCGGCCCGCTGCAGCGCCCTCCCGGCTGGCGGCAGGCTGACCTCGCCGGCTGACCAGTTGGCCCCGGAGCCCGGTAGACCTAGTCTCCAGCGGCCGACCCGGAGAAGGGTGGACCTGTTCAACCTGGCGCCGCGGACCGCTGCAGCGCACTCCCCTTCCGGCTGCAGGTGGATCCCACCGGCCGGCTGGCCGGCGTCGGAGCCGGGTAGACCCGGTCTCCCGTGTCCGCCCCAGAGAAGGGGAGACCTGATTACCGCGGCGCACGGGCTGCTGCAGCTCCTTCCTTGTTGACAGGCCTGCCGGCTGTCCGGTCCGTCCCGGAGACGGGTAGAACTGGTCTCCGGCGGCCGCTCTGGAGAAGGGAAGACCTGTTCACCCTGTCCCTGCAGGTCGCTGCTGCGCCCTCCCCTTCGGGCAGCAGGTGGACCCCGCCAGCCGACCGGCTGGCTCCGGAGACCTAGTCTCTGGCGGCCGCCCCGGAAAAGGGTAGACCTGTTCATCCCGGCGCCGCGAACCGCTGAACCGCCCTCCTGGTCGGCCGTAGGCGGATTTAGCCGTCCGGCCCACCGGCCCCGGAGCTGGATAGACCTGGTGTTCGGCGGCCGCTCTGAAGAACGGTAGACCTGCTCACCCTTGCTCCGCTAGTCGCGGCAGCGCCCTCCATTTCAGTCGACAGGCGGATCCCGCCAGGCGGCCTGCCGGCGCCGAAGCCAGGTAGATGTGGCCTCCATCGGCTGCCCCAGGGAAGGATAGACCTGTTCACCTTGGATCCCCGGTCCACTGCAGCGACCTCCCTGATGGCAGCAGTCGTGTATTGCCAGCTGGCTGGCCCCAGCGCCGGGTAGACTTGCTTTCTGGCGGCCGCCCTGAAAAGGGTAGACCTGTTCACCCTGGGGCCGCAGTCCGCTGCATCGCCCTCCCCCTCTGGCGGCAGGCAAACCCCGCAGGCCGGCCAACCGCCCCGGAGCCGGGTAGACGTGGTCTCCAGCGGCTGCCCCAGAGAAGGATAGACCTGTTCACCTTGGCGCCGCGGTCCGCTGCAGTGACCTCCTCGCCGGCAGAAGGCGGATCCTGCCGGCCGGACAGTGGGCTCCGAGCCGGGTAGACCTGGTCTCTGGCGGCTGCCCCGGAGACGGGTAGACCTGTTCACCTTGGCGCCGCGAACCGCTGAACTGCGCTCCTGGCCGGCGGTAGGCGGATTTAGCCAGCCGGCCCACCGGCCCCGGAGCCCTGTAGACCTGGTGTCCGGCGGCTGCTCCGAAGAACGGTAGACATGTTCACCCTTTCGCCGTGAGTCGTTTCTGCGCCCTCCATTTCCGGCAGCAGGCGGATCCTGCCGGCCGGCCTGCCGGCGCTGGAGCCACTTAGACCTGGTCTCCGGCAACCCCCGCGAAAAAAGGTAGATCTGTTCACCCCCGGCGCCACAGGCCGCTGCAGCGCCCTCCCCATCCAGCGGCAGGCAAACCCGGCAGGCCGGCCAACCGGCCCCAGAGCCGGGTAGACCTGGTTTTCAGCGGTCGCGCTAGAGAAGGGTAGACCTGTTCACCCCGGCGCCGCGGGCCACTGCAGCGCTCTCCCCATCGTCGACAGGCAGATGCAGTGCCTGGTGGCCAGTCAACCCTAGAGCCGGGCAGACCTGGTCTTCGGCGGCCGCCCCAGAGAAGGATAGACCTGTTTACCTTGGCACCGCAGTCCACTGCAGCGACCTCCCCGCCGGCAGAAAGCGGATCCTGCCGGCCGGACCGTGGGCTCCGAACCTGGGTAGACATGGTCCCCAGCTGCTGCCCCGGAGAACGGTAGACCTTTTAAACCCGGCACCGCGGGTCAATGCAGCACTTTCCCCTTCCGGCGGCAGGGAGACCCTGCAGGCCGGCCAAGCGGCCCCGGAGCAGAGTATACCTAGTCTCCGGCGCCCAACCTGGAGAATGGTAGACCTGTTCACCCGTGCCCCGCGAACCGCTACAGCGCCTTCCCCGCCGGCGGAAGGCGGATTCTGCTGGGCAGTCCACAGGCCCTGGAGCCGCGTAGACCCGGTCTCTGGCGACCGCTCCGGAGAAGAGTAGACCTGTTCTACCCGGCGTCACGGGCCGCTGCAGTGCCCTCCCCGCCGGTTGCAGGCAGACCTAGCTGGCCGGCCCGCCGGCCCCGGAGCCGGGTAGACCTGGTATTTGGCGGCCGCTCCGGTGAAGGGTAGACCTGTTCACCCCGGCGCCGCAAGCGGCTGCAGCGCCCTCTTAGCTGGCGCCAGGCGTATTCCGCCGGCAGGCCTGCTCCGAACCTGTGGAGCCATTTATACCGGGTCTCCGTCATCCACCCCAGAGAAGGGTAGACCTGTTTACCCCGGCGCCGCAGGCCACTACAACACCCTCCCCTTCCGGAGGGTAGGTGGATCCCGTCGGCCGAGCGGCTGGCCCCAGAGCCGGGTAGACCTGGTCTCCGGTGTCCACCCCGGATAAGGGTAGACATGATCACCCCGGCGCGCAGGCCACTGCAGCGCCTTCCCTGTTGAGAGCAGGCGGACCCTGCCGGCCGGCCGGTCCGTCCCGGAGCCGGGTAGACCTGGTCTCCGTCGTTCGCTCCGGAGAAGGGCAGACCTGGTCTCCCTCGTTCGCTCCGGAGAAGGGTAGACTTGTTCACTCCCGGCCCGCGGGTCGCTGCATCGCCCTCCCTGTTTGGCGGCAGGCGGATCCGGCCGGCCGGCCCGCCAGCGCCAGAGCCAGTTAGACCTGGTTTCCAGCAACCGCCCCAGAGAAAGGTAGACCTGTTTAGCCCGGCGCTGCGGGCCACAGCAGCGCCCTCCAATTCCGACGGCAGTCGTATACTGCGGGCTGGCTGGTCGGCCGTCCCCAGCGCCCGGTAGACTTGATTTCTGGTGGCTGCCCCGGAGAAGGGTAGACCTTGTCACCCGGCGCCGCAAGCGGCTGCAACGCCCTCCCAGCTGGCGCCAGGCAGATCCCGCCGGCAGGCAGGCTCGGCCGGGGAGTTGTTTATGACTGGTCCCCGGCTGCCACCCGAAGAAGGGTTGACCTGTTCACCCTGGCGCCGCGGGCCGCTGCAGCGCCCTCCCTGCTGGCGACAGGCGGACCGTACCTGGCAGCCCGCTGGCTCCGGAGCCAGGTAGACCTGGTCTCCGGCGCCTGCCCCAGAGAAGGGTAGACCTGTTCACCTTGGCGCCACAAGTGGCTGTAGAACCCTCCGCTTCCGGCGGCAGGCAGACCCCGCCAGCCAACCTGTCGTCCCCAAAACCGGATAGACCTGGTCTCTGGCGGCGGCCCCGGAGAAGGGTAGACCTGTTCGCTGCTGCGCCCTCCCCGCCGGAAAAAGGCGGATACAGCCGGCCGGCCGGCGTCGGACCCTGGCAGACATTTTTTTTGGCGGCGGTCCAATAAAAAGGAAGAACTGTTCACCCCGGCGCCGCGGGCTGCTGCGGCGCCCTTCCTTCTGGCGGTTGGCAAACACACAGGCCGGCCAACCGGCCCCATAGCCGGGTAGAACTCTTCCCTGGCGGCCGCCCAGGAGAAAGGCAGACCTGTTCACCCCTGCGCTGCGGGCTGCTGCAGCGCCCTCCCCGCTGGTGGTAGGTGGACCCTGCCGGCCAGCAGGCTGGCCCTAGAACCGGGTAGACCTGGTCTCCGGCGGCCGCACCGTAGAAGGGTAGACATGTTCACCCGTTCGCCGCGGACCGCTGCAGCGCCCTCCCTGCCAGCGGCAGGCGGATATGGCCAGCCGGCCTGCCAGATCCAGAGCAGATTAGACCTGGTCTCTGGCAGCTGCCCAGGAGAAGGGGAGACCTGTTCACCCTGGCGCCGCAGGCCGCTGCTAGGCCCTCCCCGCCGATGGCAGGCAGGTCCCGGCGTCTGGCTAGTATGTTGCAGAGCCGGGTAGACCTGGTCTCCGGCGGCATCCCCGGAGAAGGGTTGACCTGATCGCCTCTGCATCACGGGCCGCTGCAGAGCCCTCCCCGCCAACGGCTGGCGGACCACGCCGGCCGGTCGCCATGTCCCGGAGCCGGGTAGACCTGGACTCCGGCGGCCGCCCTGGAGAAGGGTAGACCTGTTAACCCCGGCGCCGTGGGCCACTGCAGCGCCCTCCCGTTCCGGCGGCAGGTGGATCCTGACGGCCAGACGGCCGGCCCTGGAGCTGGGTAGAACTGGACTCCTGCCGTCGCCACCGAGAACAGTAGAATCCTCACCAGCGACAGACGGACCCTGCCGGCCGGCCCGCCGACCCCAGAGCCGGGTAGACTTGGTCTCCGGTGGCTCCCCGGATAAGGGTAGACCTGTTCATCCCGGTGTCCCGGGCCGCTGCAGCCACCTCCGCGTTGGCAGCCGGCGGATCCCGCCCGCCTGCCAGCCGGCCCCACTACCGTATAGACCTGGTCTCCGGTGTCCCCCCGGAGACGGGTATACCTCTTCACCGCAGCGCCTCGTACTGCTGCAGCGTCCTCTCCGCCTGCGACAGACGGACCCCACCGGCCGGCCCGCCAGCCCCAGAGCCGGGTAGACCTGGTCTCTGGTGTCCGACTCAGAGAAGGGTAGACGTGTTCTCCCCTGGCGCCATGAGCCGCTGCACCGCCCTTCATGCTGCTGGCAGGCGGACCCCGCCATCCGACCGGCCGGCCTCAGGGGCGGGTCGACCTGGTCTCCGGTGTCCACTTTGGAGAAGGGTAGTCCTGTTCACCATGGCGCCTCGTAGCGCTGCAGCGGCCTCCCCGCCGGAGGCAGGCGTACCCCGCTGGCTGGCCCGCTGGCATTGGAGCTGGGTCGACGCGGGCTCTGGCGGCCGACCCAGAGAAGGGTCGACCTGTTCACCCCAGCGCCGCAGAATGCTGTGGCGACCTCCCGCACAGGAACAGGCGGAGCATGCCAACTGGCCCGCCGGCCGCAGAGCCAGATAGACCTGGTCTCCGGCGGCCGCTCTGGAGAAGGGTGGACCTGTCCACCCCGTACACGCAGGCCGCTGCAGCGCCCTCCCCACCAGTGGCAGGCGGACGCTGCCGGCCGGCCGGCCGGCCCTGTAGCCGGATAGCCCTGGTCTTGTTATAAATGAGCACAACAGGCCTTGGAAGCCAATTATGTAGCCAATTTATTGTTACAGAAAAGAGAAAGCAAAGATGCAGCACTGGGCGATGGGTGGGGGGGAGTCACTGCTTCCCCAAATCCGCCGCCGTGTGGACTGTGTTCCCCTTTTTAGGGTCTCCGCTCTCCCTGCCGAGTCATCCTTCCGGTCACTTTTGCGCTTGCTCCGTCAGTTGCTACGGGTCTTTTCCTGCCTCCTGGTGGTCTTTGATGAAGGCTCATGATAGTCTTCTTCGGTGTCTTCTTCCTTGAACCTAACGCTGCAATTATCTACAAACATTTGTAAGTATGCAAGCATAGCAGTTATCCGTCCTTGCGGGCTCACCAGCAAGGCAGAATAATTTACGACCAGTTCCCTTTCAAGGTCTGTTAAATAAGTGAGGCAAAAGGCTTATCTAAGCAAGGCAGGACACTAGGGCAGTTAACTGTCTCACTGCCAGGCACTAAACGAGCAAAAGGTCCCTCTTTTTATTGTCCCATGCAGGGTTGTTTGTTTATACACTCTTCTTCCTCAATGAGCAATAGACAGTGAACAAAAGGTCACTTGTTTCATCACAATCCCCCTTTTTTTTTTTAACCCTTTTGTTCACTGTATCTTACCAGTTCTTTTCTGCTGAGTTCTAAATAGTCTTCCATTTCCCCCCCATTTAGCGACTCATACTTTGCTCTAACAAGCATTAAATGAGCAGCCTCTAATCTCCTCTTGACTATACTGATAAGTTTGTTAAAAATACAGGGTCCAAAGGTCAGCGTTAAAACAAACAGAATTAGTGGTCCTGCTATGGTGGACAAAAGGGTCGTTAACCAGGGGGATCTACTGAACCAAGATTCATACCAGTTTTGTTGTGCTTCTCTTTCTTGTTTTCTCTTTTCTAGTCCCTCTTGTAATTTTGCCATGGTTTCCCTTATAACTCCGCTTCGGTTAGCATATACACAACATTCTTCTCTAAGTGCAGCACATAAACCTCCTTGTTGTAAAAGCAGTAAATTTAGTCCCCTTCTATTTTGCAAGGTCACTTCAGCTAGCGAATCTAGGGAGTCTGTGAGATCTTTTATGGATTTATCAATTCTCCTTAGATCTTTGTCTACTGACACCCTAAGCTCTTTAAATCCCGCTTGTTGATTTACTAAGGACGCTACCCCTGTTCCCACTCCAGCCGCTCCTATACCTAGTAATACAGCCACTGTTAATGCAGTGAAGGGCTCTCGTTTCACTAAATGGGGTTTCTCCAGAGTTTGGTATTGAGCATACACATATTCTTCGGGATGGTAGGTAATTCGGGGAACTATTAGGACTTGTATACAAAACTCATAGGTTTCATTAAAGGCTTTTGTAAAGATGCACGGGGTTACCCCTAAAGTGTTACAGACCCATTTTGAATTTACAGCAGGAAGGAGCCATGCGGCCGGCTCCTTTGGATCTGATACAGACATTTTTACATGGCATAGGTGGTTCTTGTCTCTAGGTATATTTCCCACACATCTCCCCTTTCCACTCACTTGAGCCATTGATATTCTCTGGACACTACCTTGTTCCCTTTCCCATAAACACTCCCTCGGGTTTGTTCCATTAACTCGTCTTGACTTAGCGGTGGACCCTATAGCCTCATAAAAGGGTGGTTTCACTATGTAACACAGCCAGCATTCTTCGGTTAAATTAGGGTAGGTCTGGTTTAGTGCCTTATAGGTTGCTTGCATCACCCTCCAAAGTGTATTATATTCTTTGGTGGGCTCGAGCCAACCTCTGGACTCATTTTTGTCTTCTGTCTCATTCTCTCTCGGGGAAAAATCTGCAACATTTCTTTTGCCTCCGTCTCCGATGACTGGGTTAGGTCCCACAGGGCTTGGATCATGTGGTACAGGCTCTTTTTTTATTAGGATCATATTGCCTCTATCCTTCCCTGGTTCCCAGAGACGGATCCCCCATGTTTTTCCTAATAACCATTCAGCTTTTTCCGGCTGGGAGACATTAAGATATATAAAGGAGCAGGTTCCTGTGTATATCATCTCTCCTGAGGGTCCCCTCCAGGGTTTGGCACAGCCTACCGGTCCAAATCCTGCCTTCAAAAAAGGATCTCCTCTCGTCCTCCAGTCAGAGGCAATGGTTTCACAGCCACAATATCCACAAAAGTACTCCGCTGGGTAATTACAATATGACTTTCCTGGGTTTGATGCCGGACACATGCAAAATCCTGTTAAATTCATAACTCTCCCACACTGTAGTATGTTAGCTAGGTTACATAGTCCCACTATGAAACTCGGTGCTCCTACAGCAACAACTGTTTGTAATGGACTAGAGGCATCCCATCTAGTGAGGGACCATTTGAAGGGCTCATGGCTTTCTTGTGTTCCCTTTACCAGTCCCATCATTATTATTATTATGTACACCATTAGAGTTAGGTGACACCCAATGCCAGAGCAGTAAATAGAATTAGTTCTTTCTCTAACCCCCTTAATGCTATCACCTTCAAGCCTCCGGTTATCGAGGGTCGTAAGCGCCTTCTCTGTTATTCCTGTGTGAGATTCCCTTTCCCCACTCCTTACCCCTCTGCCTCGCTCGCCAGCTAGGTTGCTGCTAGCTGCGAGGTGTACCATCTTCACGGCAGCAAGGATATTCTTCAGGGGCGGAACTCACTCCTCTTTTCCACTTCTTTTTGGAATGCCAATTTTTATCTTTTAATGGTGGAATATCACACCTGAGTCTTTTTACTTGCTTACGACACTTGACTGACACGATGTCTGTGTTAAATGGTCCGGGAGGTTCGTTGGGGTGATAGCAATATAAATCAGGGTTTACCCCTTTGGAATATATTTGCCACCAGAGCGGGGATCCCACTTTCAGCTCTCGAGTTGCTACTTTTTGGCTTAAAGCCAAAGCAGTCAACTCACGCTGCTCCTCCCAACAGGGCTGACACACACTCTTAGGAGCCCTCCCTTTCTGGCAGTGGACCCACCACAACTCCCTACAATTTTTACAACAGAAACATACAAACGGATAACAGTTGCAATCTAGCCAACTACACGCTACTCTAATATCGTTATGCTTCACGTTTTTCTCTCCATTATATAATTGACCATTGTACTCTAATCTCACAGGTCTGTAATATGGCTGCTGAGCAAGTTCCTCTAAATTCCCACAGTATCCTGGTGACTCAGAAGTTCCAATTAACTCTTTCTGTAGTGACCAATTATCCCCCACCCAAATGTCCCCCGCGTCCATGTACTCTCCTGGGTGTCAAGGTGAGGTTTTTTTTCAAAGTGGGCTCTAAGTCCTCGGCTGTTCCTTTTATTTCCTAGTGGGTGTTATTTTTCTCGGAGAATCCGGATGGATCTACTGGTCCCTTTATTCGGCTGGCATGAGTCCACCCCTTCTCTGCTGTGCGTACCGCGGTGTCTGTTGTAAGTAACACCAGATATGGTCCTTCCCACTTCGGTGTAAGCGGGTTTTCTTTCCAACTCCGGATCAGAACCCAATCTCCTGGTTGTACCTGATGTAACACAAGATCTAGAGGTGGTCTCTGAGCCCACATTCCTTTTTCCCATAGCTGTTTTTTAAACTTCATTAGAGTTATTAAATATTTGTTGAGATGTTGATCACTAATGTTGGGGTTAGTCTGGACCTTCTCCAGGTTATACGGCATTCCATATAGCATTTCGAATGGGGACAATCCCACATCTGCCCGCGGCTGAGTCCTAATATTTAATAAGGCTAAGGGAATGCATTTTACCCATGATAATTTAGTCTCTAATACCAATTTAGTCAGCTGTTTCTTTATTTCCCCGTTCATTCTTTCTACTCTTCCCGAGCTTTGTGGGTGGTAAGGAGTATGTTTCTCCCAATTTATTCCTAGCGCTTTTGCTAATTCTTGTGTTACCTTTGATGTGAAATGCGGGCCTTTGTCTGAATCGATAGTCTCAGGCACCCCGTACCTGGGCACTATTTCTTCGAGCAAAGTCTTTACCACTGTTTGGGCTGTTTCCCTGACCGTCGGAAACGCTTCTACATAATGGGTAAGATGATCTACTATTACCAAAAGATATCTAATCCGCCCTACTTTGGGTAGCTCTGTAAAGTCTATTTGCAGATTTGCAAACGGCCTTTTTGCCAATGGCCGCCCCCCTAGAGGTAATCTTCTTAGGTTGCTACGATTGACTCGTAGGCAGGTAGGACAGTTCTTGGTGACATGCTTAGCCATATCTCGTAGTCCAATGCTCATAAATTTAGTCGCGAAATGGTCGACTAACCCTTGGTCCCCCCAGTGTGTCCCCTGATGTAACCTATACAACATCCGCTGGGCTACTGCCTTGGGCAATACTTCTCGCCCGTCTCCTGTCATCCACCTCCCCCTATCTTCTTTTACTCCCATTTTCCTCAATTTTTCTTTCTCTTCATCAGTAAATATAAGTTCCACATCTTCCTTCTCCAGTGTTTTCCTAATATGTGGCTTCTCCTTCAAAACCATCTCCCTTACTGCTGCCTTTTTTGCCTCTTGATCAGCGGCGTTATTTCCCCTGCTCTTAAAGTCCATTCCTGGCTGATGTCCCTTTAAGTGCACCACTGCTATCTTTTTTGGTCCCCTTAGGGCTTGTAATACTTTTACTATAAGCTTTTGATGGACTAACCCCTTCCCCTGTGAATTTTTCAGCCCTCTTTCTTCCCATAATTTCCCAAAGGTATGCACTACCCCGAATCCATACTTGGAATCGGTATATATCGTCCCCTCCTTTCCCCTTAGGAGTGTCAAGGCCCAAAGTATAGCATACAGTTCACACGCTTGGGCTGACCATGACCTGTCTAAGGCTCCCGATTCTATTACCCGTAAATCAGGTCCTCCTATAATAGCATACCCAGATTTCCTTTCCCCTTCTACTATCCTGGAGGATCCATCCACAAATAGTTTTTCCCCTTCATCTAATTCCTCCTCCTCTAAGTCAGGCCTAATCTTCGTTTGTTCTTCTATAGTAGCTAAACAATCATGGGTTAAAGGTCCTTGTTCCATTTTTCCATACAGGAAGGCAGCTGGATTTTGTAGAGTGGTGGTTTCTAGGGTAAAATCTGGTGCTTCTAGTAGAATCCCTTCATATTTCAGGAGTCTGGCATCAGATATCCATTTATCTGCCTTTTGTTGCATTACACCCGGATATTATGGGAGACAGTACTTTTAGGCTACTATTAAAGGTGATTTTCCTAGCTTCCTCTACTAACAATGCACATCCGGCCAACATCTGTAGGCATGTGGGCCAGCCTCTGCTTACAGGGTCTAGAATTTTTGATAAATATGCCACAGGTTTCTTTTTCCCTGCCCAATCCTGGGTAAGCACCCCAAATGCAATTCCTTCCTCTATATTTACGAACAAAAAGAATGGCCTCTTTAAATCTGGGATGCTCAGAACCGGAGCATGAACTAAACTCTCTTTTAATCCCTCCAGTTTATCTGTGTCCTCCTGGGTCCACTTCATTAACCCTTCTTGTGCTAGCTTTTGATATAAAAATCTAGCTTTACTACTATAGTTTTCAATCCATTGTCTACAATACGCCGTGAGGCCCAAGATTTGCCGAATCTGTCTTTTATTCTTTGGTATTGGTAGCGATAAGATAGCTTGAATTCTTTCTGGGTCTATCTTCTTTTCGCCCCTTTTCAAATAATGCCCCAGGTATTTTACTTCTTCTTCCACGAACTGCAATTTGGCCTTTGAAACCTTCAGGCCCTTAAGTCCTAGAAAATTTAGGAGCCTTATACTCTCCCTTCTTACCTCTTCCTCTTCTTTCCCCGCTAACAACAAATCATCAACATATTGTACCTGGGTTACCCCAGGACCTGTCTGGTAATCCGTTAAAATCTGCTCCAACGCCTGCCCGAACAAGTTTGGGGATTCAGTAAATCCCTGGGGCAATACTGTCCATCTAAGCTGTTGCTTCCTTCCAGTGTCCGGGTCTTCCCACTCAAAGGCAAAGTAATCCCTACTAGATTCATCAAGGGGGCAAGCCCAAAAGGCGTCCTTCAAGTCTATCACACTGTACCATAAATCATTTGGGCCTACTTTACTCAGCAGCGTGTATGGGTTTGCCACTACTGGGAATCTGGCTATGGTTCTCTTGTTTATTTCCCTTAAGTCATGTACCAGGCGATAGGACCAGTCCGCCTTTTTGACTGGGAGGATCGGTGTATTGTATGGTGACATGCAAGGTTCTAACAACCCCCAGCTCAGTAGCCTATCTACTTCAGGCTTTAACCCTTTCCTTCCCTCTAGGGATATGGGATACTGCTTTATTCTTACAGGTATTTCAGGGTTTTTGATTTTGACCTTAAAAGGGGAAATCCTTAATCGCCCCACACTTCCAGGGTTATACCATACTTCCGGATTTATTTCTTTTTCATCTTCTTGTCTCAAAGGGCAGAGTCTAATTCTTATTTCTTTTTCCACTACCTCTATTTGGATACCCAATTCTATAATCATATCTCTGCCCAATAAATTGTAATCTGATTCTGGGACTAACAAAAAGTCCCCTACCCCTATTTTAGATTCTGATTCCACCATCACCTCCTTTATTATTTTCACATCAAAGGGTTCTCCTTTTGCCCCAACTACTATGGCAGTGTCCCTAGACAGGGCACAACCTTTGGGTAAGGACTGGAGCGTTGATCTTTCTGCACCAGTATCTACCAGGAAGATAATCTCCTGGCCGTGGGGACCCACTTTTAGCTTTATCAAGGGCTCTTTTTGATGTTTTCGGGTCCCTAAGAGATAGAGCCCCTGACCCCCCTAGTCCTCCTTAAACTCCTTCTCATCTCTGATCCGAATGCGACATTCCCTCTTGAAGTGCCCCTTCTTTCCACAGTAAAAGCACACTTTCAAATCCTGCCTCTCACCAGGACCCCGAACTTCAGCCGACTTCCGCCCAAACTGCTTCGGTCCCTTTTCCCGCTCCCTGCTTTCTCGCATTGCAGCCACCATCATTCTGACTTGTCGTTTATGACTTTCCTCTTCCCTTCGCACATAAACTTTCTGTGCTTCCCTTAATAGTTCATCCAGTCCCCTCACCTGCCAATCCTCCAACTTTTGTATCTTTTTCATAATATCCTCCCAAGATTTTGAAACAAAATGCACTTTCAATACTGCCTGCCCCATTTGATCATCTGGATTCATTCCCGAATAAAGTTGAAAATTCTTCTGCAGCCTTTCTAACCATTCTGTGGGGGTCTCATCCTTCTTTTGTCTTTCATTAAAGGCCTTATTGAGGTTTTGGCCTCGCGGGACCGACTCTCTAATCCCCTGCACAATTATTGTCCTAAGGTCTTGCATATGGACTCTATGGGCTGGATTTTGATGGTCCCAATTGGGGTTCTGCAAAGGCCACTTGATATCTGCCGCTGGCCCTTGCATGTGCTGTGCGTCCCAAATACGCATGCCTTCCCTCCTGATCATATTCTTTTCTTCGGCCGTGAACAAGATGTTTAATATGGACTGTAATTCTTCCCAAGTATACATGCTCGGCCCTAGGAATTGATCTACTCTCTCTGCCACCCCCAGTGGATCTTCTAGTAGATGTCCCATCTCTTTCTTAAAATCCCTAACATCCCCTGAACTGAGAGGTACTGATACAAACCCTATACCCGGCTGTGGCCCTCCCATCGGTATTTCCCTCAGTGGGTATAATCCTTCCCGGGCTCTACTGCGGGTAACCGGCCCCATATGCTCTGACTGGTCAGAATCCGAATCCTCTCCAGGAGGTGCCCTTTGGTCTACTGTTCCCGGTACTTGAGGTGGGGGTATATACGGAGGGGGAGCTATCAAAGTTTCCTCTAGCCGACTTCCCTTTTTCTTATTCTTATTTTCCCTTGATTTTTCTGTTAATTTAAAGATAAATACCTCCAGCCGTTCCACCCAGATCTTTGCATAGTCACTTTCCTCTGCACAAAGGGGTTTCTTAGTGTTCACCCAAATATTCAGTTTTTGTTTCACCCAATCCTCTGAGGACCCGTATATGGGCCAAAACACATTCTTTGAGATTTCCTTCCCACCCCATACTTCCACACAGTAGTGTATCATTTTAGCTTTGTCTTTTCCCTGTGTGCCTAAAAAATGTTCCCAATTATCTAACAGAAATCCTAAGGGACTTTCTCTAGGTATAGGTGGGAGCCTAATGCTCACAGGGGGCTTACTCTTCCCCTGTCCCATTCTTCCGGAGTGCCTCCAATCACACAATCAACTCTCGCTTCCCCTGGTTCGTGGCCCAAGCCCTCGCGGGTCTGTGGGAATCGCACTACTGAGGGTCCGCTCTCGCTTGGGGAGTCTGGCTGCCAACCCCCCTCTCGTTCACACAAAACAGTCGCACTCCGGGATCCCAACCCCACCCGGACGGTTCCCGTAATACTTACGCGTCCTGCTGCGTCTTCGTCCGGACCTTGTGCACAAGATTTAAGGGGTGTATCGGGCCCTCGAACCCCCTTTGCTTTCCTCTTTTCCTCACTTTAGGTTTGTCGGTCGGGGCCGGGGTGAAATCCAAGTCCCGGAGCCACCGGGTCGGTGGGGCGCCCCCCCTTTAGACAAGGAATTCCGATCCGAGTCGCAGCACCACGTTGTTATAAATGAGCACAACGGGCCTTGGAAGCCAATTATGTAGCCAATTTATTGTTACAGAAAAGAGAAAGCAAAGATGCAGCGCTGGGCGACGGGGTGGGGGGGAGTCACTGCTTCCCCAAATCCGCCGCCGTGTGGACTGTGTTCCCCTTTTTAGGGTCTCCGCTCTCCCTGCCGAGTCATCCTTCCGGTCACTTTTGCGCTTGCTCCGTCAGTTGCTAGGGGTCTTTTCCTGCCTCCTGGTGGTCTTTGATGAAGGCTCATGATAGTCTTCTTCGGTGTCTTCTTCCTTGAACCTAGCGCTGCAATTATCTACAAACATTTGTAAGTATGCAAGCATAGCAGTTATCCGTCCCTGCGGGCTCGCCAGCAAGGCAGAATAATTTACGACCAGTTCCCTTTCAAGGTCTGTTAGATAAGTGAGGCAAAATGCTTATCTAAGCAAGGCAGAACACTAGGGCAGTTAACTGTCTCACTGCCAGGCACTAAACGAGCAAAAGGTCCCTCTTTTTGTTGTCCCATGCAGGGTTGTTTGTTTATACACTCTTCTTCCTCAATGAGCAATAGACAGTGAACAAAAGGTCACTTGTTTCATCACAGTCTCCGGCGGCCGCCCCGGAGAAGGGTAGACCTGTTCATCCGGGCGCGAAAGCAGCTGCAGCGCCCTCCGAACTGGCGGCAGGCAGATCCCGCCAGCAGGCCAGCTCGGCCTGGAAGCCGTATATTCCTGGTCAGCTGCGGCCACCCGGGGAAGGGTAGACCTGTTTACCCGGGCGCCGGGGGCCGCTTCAACAACCTCCCCTTCCGGAGGGTAGGTGGATCCCGCCGGCCGGCCGGCCGGCCCCGGAGCCGGGTAGACCTGGTTTTCGGTGGCTGCCCCGGAGAAGGGTAGACCTGTTCTCCCCGGCGCCGTGGGCCGCTGCAACGCCCTCCATGCTGGCGGCCGGTGGATCCCGCCCACCTGCTGGCCCGCCAGGAACCCGTATATACCTGGTCTCTGGCTGCCGCCCTGGAGAAGGGTAGACCTGTTCACCTCTGTGCCATGGGCCACTGCAGCGTCCTCCCGTTCCAGCAGCAGGCGGATCTCGACGGCCGCACGGCCGGCTCCATAGCCAGGTAGACCTGGCCTCAGGCGGCCGCCCCAGAGAAGGTTAGACTGGTTCACCCCGGCGCTGTGGGCCGCTGCAGCACCCTCCCCTTTCCGCGGCAGGCAGATCCCGCTGGCCGGGCGGCCGGCCGCAGAGCTGGGTAAACTTGGTCTTGGGCGGCCGCCCCGGAGAGGGGTAAAACTTTTCAACCTACAGCGCCCTTCCCACCGGCGGCAGGCAAACCCTGCCGGCCAATAGGCCGGCCCCGGAGCCGGGTAGACCTGGTCTCCAACAGCCACCCGGCAAAGGGTAAGCCTGTTCACCCCGGCGCCGCAAACCGCTGTGCGCCCTACCTTTCCGGCGAAAGGCAGATCCCGCCGGCCTACTGGCTGGCCCCTGAACCGGGTAGACCTGGGCTCCGGCTGCCGACCCGGAGAAGGGTTGACCTGTTCAAACCGGCGCCGCAGGCCGCTGCAGCGCCCTCCCGCTCCGGCGGCAGGTTGATCCTGAAGGCCAGACGGCCAGCCCCGGAGCCGGGTAAAACTGGACTCTGGCGGCCGCCCCCAAGAATGTTAGACTGCTCGTCGGTGGGAGACGGACCTTGCCGGCCGGCCCGCCGACCCCAGAGCCGGGTAGACCTGGTCTCCGGTGGCTACCCGGATAAGGGTAGACCTGTTCACCCCGGCGGTGCGGGCCGCTGCAGCTGCCTCCGCGCCGGCAGCCGGCGGATCCCGCCCGCCTGCCGGCCGGCAACACTCCTGCATATACCTCATCTCTGACTGCCGCCCTGGAGAAGGGTAGACCTGTTCACCCCGGTGCCGCAGGCCGCTGCAGCGCCTTCCCCATAAGGCGGCAGGCAGACCCTGCTGGACGGCCGGCCGGCCCCAGAGCCGGGTAGACCTGGTGAGTGGCGGCCGCCCCAGAGAAGGGTAGACCTGTTCACCCTGGCGCAGCGGGCTGCTGCAGCGCGCTCCCCGTTGGCAGCAGGCAAACCCCGCGGGCCGGCCTGCCGGCCCCGGGGCCGGGCAGACCTGGCCTTTGGCAGCCGCCCCGGAGAAAGGTAGGCCTTTTCCCCTGGACGCTGAAGCTACCTCCCTGCCGGCAGCAGGCGGATTCCGCCTTTTTGCCGTCCGGCCCCGAAGCCAGGTAGACCTGGTCTCTGGCGGCAGCCCCGGAATAGGGTAGACCTGTTCACCCCAGCGCCGCTGGCCGCTGAAGCGCCCACCCCACTCGCGGCAGGGGGACCCTGCCAACGGTCCCGCATGCTCCGGATCCAGGTAGACCTGGTCTCCAGTGTCCGCCTCGGAGAATGGTAGACCTGATCCCCCAGCGCCGCGGGCTGCTGCAGCGTTCTCCACTCCGGCAGCAGGCGGATCCTGCCAGCCGGCCCGCCTGTCCTGTAGCCAGATAGACCAGGTCTCTGGCAACTTCCCGGGAGGAGAGTAGACCTGTTCACCCCGGCGCCGTGGGCCGCTGCAGCGCCCTCCCCTTTCGGTGGTCGGTGGATCCCGCCGGCCGGCCGGCCGGACAAGGAGCCGGGTAGACGTAGACTCCGGCGGATGCCCCGGAGAAGTATAGAAATTTTTATCTTGGCGCCGCTGACCGCTGCAGCGTCTTCCCTGCCGGCAGCAGGCGCACCACGCCCGCCGGCCCCGGATATGGGTAGACCTGGTCTCCGGTGTCCGCCCCCGAGAAGGGTAGACCTGTTCAATCATGCACCGTGGGCTGTTGCAGCGCCCTCCCCTTTCGTTGGCCGGCGGACACCCCGGGCGGCCTGCCGGCCCCGGAGCCAAGTAGGCCTGGACTTCGGTGGCCGCCCTGGAGGAAGGCAGACCTGTTCACCCTGGCGCCGCGAACCGCTACAACACCCTCCCCGCCTGCGGCAGGAAGATCTGGCTGGCAGGACCGCAGGCCCTGGAGCCGCGTAGACCTGGTCATTGGCGAACGACCCGGAGAAGAGTAGACTGGTACACCCCAGCGCCGCGTGCCACTGCAGCGCTCTCCTCTTCTGGCGGTACGCGAATGCCACCAGCCGGCCGGCCCCGGAGCCTGGTAGACCTGGCCTCAGGCGGCCGCCCTGGAGAAGGTTAGACCTGTTCACCCCGGCGCTGTGGACAGCTGCAGCGCCATCCCCTTACAGCGGCAGGCGGACCTTGCAAGACGGCTGGACGGCTCCGGAGCTGGGGAGACCTGGTCTCAGGCGGCAGCCCTGGAGAACGTTAGACCTGTTAACCCCGGCGATGCGGGCCCTCCCTTTACGGCGGCAGGTGGACCCCACCCAAAGGCCGGAAAGCCCCGGAGCTGGGTAGACCTGGTCTGCAACGGCCGCCCCGGAGAATGGTAGACCTGTTCCTCCCAGCGCTGCGGGCCGCTGCAGCGACCTCCCCTTCTGGAGGCAGGCGGATCCCACCGGCCAGCCGGCCGACCGCAGAGCTGGGTAGACCTGGACTCCGGAGGTCGTCCTGGGGAAGGGTAGACCTGTCGACCACAGCGCCGCGGGCCGCTGAAGCTCCCTCCCCGCCGGTGGCAGGCGGACTCCGCTGGACGGCCAGACGGCCCCGGAGCCAGGTAGACCTGGTCTCTAGTGGCCACCCCAGAGAAGGGTCGACCTGTCCAACTTGGCGCCGTGGGCCGCTGCAGCGACATCCCTACCAGCCGCAGGCGGACCCCGCCGGATGGCCGGAAAGCCCCGGAACTGGGTAGAACTGGAGAAGGGTAGACCTGATCACCCCGGCGCCGCAGGCGTCTACAGCGCCCTCAACACCAGCAGCAGACAGACCCCGCAGGCCGGCCGGTCTCTCCCAGAGCCGGGTAGACCTCGTCTCCGGCACCCCCCCCGGAGAAGGGTAGACCTGATCACAACGGCACCGCGGGCCGCTGAAGCGACCTCCCCGCAGGCAGCCGGCGGATCCCGCCCGCCTGCTGGCCGGCCACGAAGCCGGATATACCTGGTCTCTGGCTGTCGCCCCGGAGAAGGGTAAACCTGATCACACCGGCGCCCCGGGTCGCTGCAGCGACCTCCCCGCCGGCAGCCGTCAGATGTCTCCCGCCTGCCGGCCGGCCGACCATACCCAACTACACCTGGTCTCAGGCGACCGCCCCATAGAAGGTTAGACCTGTTCACACCGGTGCTGCGGGCTACTGCAGCACCCTCCCCTTACGGCGGCAGGCAGACTCCGCCAGACAGCAGGACAGCCCCGGAGCTGGGTAGACCTAGTCTCCTGTGTCCACCCCGGAGAAGGGTAGACCTGTTCACCCCAGCGCCGCTGGCCGCAGCAGCGACCTCCTCGTCGGCAGCAGGCGGACCCCGCCGGATGGACGGACGGCTCCGGAACTGGGTAGACCTGGTTTCCGGCGGCCGCCATGGAGAATGGTAGACCTGATCACTCCGGCGCTGCGGCCTGCTGCAGCGCTCTCAACGCCAGCGGCAGGCGGACCCCGCGGGCCGGCCGGTCTCTCCCAGAGCCGGGTAGACCTCGTGTCCGGCAGCCACCCCGGAGAAGGGTAGACTTGATCACAGCGGCGCCGCAGGCCGCTGCAGCGACCTCCCCGCAGGCAGCCGGCGGATCCCGCCCTCCTGCTGGCCGGCCACGAACCCGGATATACCTGGTCTCTGGCTGTCGCCCTGGAGAAGGGTAGACCTGTTCACCCCTGCGCCGTGGGCCGCTGCAGCGTCCTCCCGTTCTGGCGGCCGTCGGATCCCGCCCGCATGCCCGCCGGCTCTGGAGCCAGCTAGACCTGGTCTAAGGCGGCCGCCCTATAGAAGGTTAGACCTGTTCACCCCGGCGCCACGGGCCACTGCAGCGCCCTCCCCTTACGGCGTCAGGCGGACTCTGCCGGACGGCCGGTGGGCTCCGGAGCTTGGTAGACCTGGTCTCCAGTGTTCGCGCCGGAGAAGGGTAGACCTGTTCACCCCGGCTCTGTGGGTGGCTGCAGCACCCTTCCCTTCCGGCGGCAGGCGGATCCAGCAGGACGGACGGCCTGACCCCATAGCCAGGTAGACCTAGTCTCCGGCGGCCGCCTCAGAGAAGGGTAGACCTGTCCACCCTGGCGCCGCACGCCGCTGCAGTGCACTTCCCATTGGGGGAAGGCAGACCTTGCCGGCCAGGCTACCGGCCCTGGAACAGGGTACACCTGCCCTCTGACGGCCGCCCCGGTTAAGGGTAGACCTGTATACCCCAGCGCCACGGGCCGCTGCAGAGACCTCCCCGCCAGCAGCAGGGGGACCCCGCAGGACTGCTGGACAGCTCCAGTTCTGGGTAGACCTTGTCTTTGGCGGACGCCCCCGAGAAGGGTAGACTGTTCACCTTGGCGCCGTGGGTCGCTGCAGCACCCTCCCTTTCCCGCAGCAGGCAGATCCCAACAGCCGGGAGGCCGGCCACAGAGCCCGGGTAGACCTGGTCTCTGGGAGCTGCCCCGGAGAAGGGTAGACCTGTTCAACCTGCAGCGCCCTTCCCACCGGCAGGCGGACCCTGCCGGCCGACCTGCCGACCCCGGGCCGTGTAGACCTGGTCTCCGGCCGCCGCGCAGAAGGTGACCGGTTTACCTGGCGCCGCGGCGGCTGCGCGCCATACCTGTCTGGCGGCAGGCGGATCCGGCCTGCTGGCTGGCCCCGGGCTGCAAATACCTGGCCTCCCGGCTGCGCCCCAGAGAAGGGTAGACCTGTTCAATCCGGCCCATGGATTGCTGCAGCGCCCCTCCCGTTCGGCAGGTGGATCTGATGGCGGATGGCCGACCTCAAACCGTGTAAAACTGGACTCTGGCGGCCGTCCCGAGCGGTAGACTCCTCGCGCCAGCAACAGAGCGGCCCTCGCCTGCCCGGTCCGCCGACCCCAGAGCCGGGTAGACCTGGTCTCGGTGACTGCCCAGAGAAGGTAGACCTGTTCACCCTGGAACGGACCGCTGCAGTAACCTGCGCCCGTTGGCAGCAGGCCCGGATCCCGCCAGCCGGCCGACAGGACCCAGGCTGCGGGTAGACCTGGTCTCTGGCCCGGCCGCCCCAGAAGGGTAGACCTGTTCACCCGGCGCCGCGGGCGCTGCAGCGCCTCTGCTACGGCAGCAGGCGGACCGCCGGATAGCCAGCCGGCCTCAGTGCCGGGTAGACCTGGTCTCTGGCGGCCGCCCCTGAAAAAGGGTGGACCTGTTCACCTTGGCGCGGCAAACTGCTACAGCACACCCTCTCCGCGGCAGGCAGATTTTGCTGGCCCCTTTGCCGGCTCCGGGAGCTGGGAGACCTTTTCACCAGCGGCTAGCTGGCTGCAGCATCGCACTCCCTGCAGCGGCAGCGGGTTCCACCGGCCGGACCGCCGGCGGGCTTCGGAGACCTGGTCTCCGGCGACCCTCAGAAAGAAGAGTAGACTTGTTCGCCCCGGTGCCGCGGGCAGCTGAATCGCCCTCCTCTTCTGGCATTAGACAGTGCCAGCCAGCCAGCCCCAGAGCCAGGTAGTCCCTGGTCTCGAGAGGCGGCTGACCATGAAGTGTAGACCAGTTCGCCCGGCGCCGCGGGCCGCTGCAGCGCCCTCCCAGTTGGCTGACAGGCAGATCCCGCCCGGCAGGCGGACTGACCCAGGACTCGTTTAGACCTGGTCTCCACTGGCCGACCGGAAAGTAGACCTGTTCATATTGCGCCGCGAACCGCTGCAGCGTTCTCACGCCGGCGGCAGGTGGACCCGCCCAGGCTAGACAACGCCTCGGAGCTGGAATAACCTTGTCTCCGGTGGCCGCCCCAGAGAAGGGTAGACATGTTCACACCGGCGCCACGGGGGCGCTGCAGCGCCTCCTTCCGGCGGCAGTCGTATCCAGGACGGGCCGGCCCCAGAGCTGGGTCGACTTGGTTTCCGGCCGCCCTGGAGAGCGTAGACCTGCTCACCCCGGTGCCATCGGCTGCCGCGCCCTCCCAGCTGAAGCCAGGCGGATCCCGCCAACCGACCGACCTCAGATCCGGGTAGACCTGGTCTCCGGCGGCCGTCCTGTAAAAGGGTAGACCTGTTCACTCCGGCGCCACGGGCTGCTGCAGTGCCCTCCCATTCTCGCAGTAGGCGAATGCTGCAGGTTGGCTATCCCCAAAGCCGGGTACACCTGGTCTCCAGTGGCCGCCCCACAGAACGGTAGACTTGTTCACCCCGGCGCCGCGGGCCGCTGCAGCGCCCTCCCTGCCGGCAGGAGGCTAACCCTGCCGCCCGGCTCGCCGGCATTGGAGCTGGGTAGACCTTGTCTCCGGCGGCCGACCTGGAGATGGGTAGACCTGTACACCCCGGCTCCGCAGGCCGCTGGAGTTTCATCCCTGCCGGTGGCAGGTGGATGCTGCTGGCCGGCAGGCTGGCCCCGTAGCCGGCTAGCACTTGTGTCCAGCGGGCGCCCGGAGAAGGGTAGACCTGTTCACCCTGGTGCCGCTGCCGCTGCCTGTCCTCCCTTCCCGGCAGGCAGACAACGCTGGCCTGCCGACCGGCCCGTAGAAATTTAGACCTGGTCCCTGGAGTCCGCTACAAAGAAGGGTAGACCTATTCACCCCGGCGCCTCAGGCCGCTGCATCACACACCCCTTCTGGGGGCAGGCAGACCCCGCCAGCAGGCCAACCGGCCGTGGTACTAGGTAGACCTGGTCTCCGGCGGATGCCCCGAGAAGGGTAGACCTGTTCACCCGGTGCTGCAGGCGCTGCAGCTCCCTCCTGCTGCAGCCAGGCGGATCCCGCCTACCGACCGGCCTCAGAGCCGGGTAGACCTGGTCTCCGGCGGGCATCCTGGAAAAGGGTAGACCTGTTCACCCCGGCTCCGCGGGCCGCTGCAGCGCCCTCCCCTCCAACAGGAGGCGGACCCTGCCTCCCGGCTAGCCGGCATTGGAGCCGAATAGACCTCGTCTCTGGTGTCCGACCCGGAGATGGGTAGACCTGTTCACCTCGGCGCCACAGACCGCTGCAGAGTCCTCCCGCCAGCGGCAGGTGGACCCGCTGGCGGCAAGCTGGCATTGGAGCTGGGTAGACCTGGTCTCCGCGGCCGCTCCGGAGAAGGGGTAGACCTGTTCACCCCAGCTTGAACCGCTGAACCGCCGTCCCGGCCGGCGGTATCGGTTGCGGCCGGGCACACCGGCCCCGGAGGCGGGTAGACCTGGTCTCTCTGACCACCCGGAGAACGGTAGACCTGTTCCCCGGCGCGGCGTGTCGCTGCACCGCCTCCCTTCTGGCGGCAGGGGGACCCGCAGGCCGGCCAACCAGTTCGGGCAGGGAAAACCTGGTCTCCGGCGGCCGCCCTGGAGAAGGGTAGACCTGTTCATCCTGGCGCCGCGTACCGCTGCAGCAGCCTCCCCACTGTTAGAAGGGGATCCCGCCAGCCCGGCCAACCGGTTCGGGCAGGAAAACCTAGTCTCCAGCGGCCACCACGGAGAAGGGGTAGACATGTCACCCCCGGCGCCGCGGACCACTGCTGCACCCTCCCATTCCGCGGCAGGCAGATCGCGCTGCCCAGCCGGCTGGTCTCAGGGCCGGGTAGACCGGGACTCCGGCTGCCGTGGGAAGGGTAGACCTTTTCACCCCTGCGCCGCTGGCAGCTGCAGCGCCCGCCCCTTCGGTGGCAGGCAAATCCTGCCGCCTTGTCCGCCGGCCCCGGAGCTGGGTAGACCTGGTCTTTGGCGGCTGGCCCGAGAAAGGGTTGATCTGTTCACCCGACACTGCGGGCGCTGCAGCGCCTCTCCCCGCCGGCAGCAGGCGGACTCTGTCGGCCGCCGGCCCGGCCTGGAGACCAAGTAGACCTGGTCTCCGACATTTGCCCTGCAGAAGGTAGACCTGTTCACCCCGGCACCCGTGGACCACTGCAGCGCTCTCTCCCGTCCAGCGGCGGCTCCGCTGGTCGGCCGGCCCGGCCCCAGGAGGTAGGTAGACTTGGTTTTGGCCGCCCAGGAGAAGGGTATACCTGTTCACTGCGGCGCAGCGGGTCACTCGGCGACCTCCTCGCTGGCAGCAGGTGCATCCTGCCCGCCGGCGGGAATGCCCCGGAGGCAGGTAGGCGTGGTCCCCAGCTGCCGCCGCTGAGAGGGTAAACCTGTTCAGCCCGGCGCCGCGGGGCGCTGGGCGCCCTCCTCTTCCCGGCCGCAGGCGGATCTTGCCCGGCTGGCGGCGGCCCAGGCGGGCAGAACAGATCTCCGGCCGCCACCCCGGAGAAGGGTAGACCAGTTCAGCCGGGTCCGTGGGCTGCTGCAGCACCCTCTCCTTCGGGCAGCAAGTGGATCCTGCCGGCCCGCCGGCCGGCCTCAGGCTGCATAGACCTGGTCTCCGGTATCTGCCCGGAGCGTGAACCAGTTCAGTCCGGGCCCGGGGCCTTCTCTTTGGCGCAGGCGGATCCCTGGCCCGGCCTCCCGGCCCCAGAGCCGGGTAGACCTGGTCTCAGCGGTCGCTCCGGAGAAGGGTACGGATTTTCTCCCGAGGCGCTGCGGGCAGCTGGAGCGCCCTTCCGCCCGGTGGCAGGCGGACGGCCCAGCCCGGGCCGTGGGTAGGCATAGACTCCGGCTGCCGCCCCAGAGAAGGAAAACCTTTTCACCCCTGCGTCTCCGGCCGCTGCTCTTTTCCCGCCTGTGCCAGGTTGACCCCTCTGGCCAGCCCGCCGGCCCCCTGAGCCGAGTAGACCTGGTCTCCGGTGTCCGCCCTGAGAAGGTAGACCTGTTCACTCTTGTGTCGCGGGCCGCTGCAGCTCCCTCGCTGCCGATGGTAGGCAGACCCGCTGGCCACCTCGCTGAACCCAGAGCCGGGTGGACATAGTCTCCGGCGGGCGCGGAGAAGTGTGGGAACTGCTCTCTGCGGCGCCACAGGCTGCTGCAGCAACCTCCCGCCCGCAACCGGAGGACCCGCCCGACCGGCCGGCCTGCCCTTTAACCGGTTAGACCTGGTCTCCTGCATCCTCCCGGAGAAGGATAGACACTTTAACCCCAGTGCAGCAGGCGGCTGCAGCGCCTCCCTCTGGCGGCAAGGCGGATCCTGCCAGCCGGACAGCCGTCCCGGGCCAGGTGGAGCCGGGTCTCAGGCGGCCGTTCTAGTGAAGGGTAGACCTGGTAACCCGGTGCCGCGGGCCGTTGCAGTGCCCTCCTCTTCCGAGGTGAAGGCCCGGATGCCGCCCGGCGGCCGGCCAGCCGAAGCCGGGTAGACCTGGTCTTTGCGGCTGCCCCGGAGAAGGGTAGATCTGTTCACCTCGGCGGAGCCAGGCTGCTGGAGGGCCCTTCCCGCAGGCGGCAGGCGGACCCTGCCAGATGACAGGCTGGCCGAGACCGGGTAAACCAAGTCTCGGCGGCCGCCCAGGAGAAGGGTAGACATGTTCACCCCGGCACCGTGGACCGCTGTAACGCACTTCCGCCCGCGGAAGGTAGACCGTCGGCCGACCGGCGGGCCCCAGAGCTGGCTAGACCTGGTCTCCGCAGCCGTCACGGAGAAGGGTATACCTGTTCACCCGGCGCCGCTGGCCGCTGCAGCATCCCGTCCAATAGCAGGCAGACCCTGCCGGCCGGCGGGCTGGCCTCGGAGCCAAGGTAGACCCGGTCTCCGGCTGTAGCGTCAGGAAAGGTAGAGCTCTTCACTCCGGCGCCACAGGCTGCTGCAGCACCCTTCCCGCCAATGGCAGGCGGAGTCCGCGGCCGGCCAGCCCGTCCCAGCGACGGAAGACCTGGTCTACGGCGTCCGCCGCAGGAGAAATGTAGACCTGTTCACCCCGGCGCTGCGGTGGCTGCAGCGCCCCACCCCTTCCGGCAGCAGGCAAATCCTGCCGCCCCGCCCGCTGGCCCCTGGAGCCGGGTAGACCTGGTCTTTGGCGGCTGCCCCGGAGAAGGGTAGACCAGTTCACCCCAGCGCCGCGGGCGGCTGCAGCGCCCGGACGGCAGAAAGATCCTGCCGGCTCCTGCCAGCCCGGAGCCAGGTAGACCTGGTCTCTGGAGGCCGCTTCAGAGTAGGGTAGTCCTGTTCACCCCAGCGCTGGGCCGTGCAGCACCCTCCCCGCCGGCGAAAGACGAATCCTGCCGGCTGGCCGGCCGGCCCCCAGCTGGACAGACCCGATCTCTGGCGGCCGCCACAAAGATGGGTAGACCTGTTCACTCCGGCGCCGCGGGCCGCTGCAGCGCCTTCTTATTCCGGCGGCAGGCGGATCCTGCCAACTGTCAGATGGCTGGCCCCAAAGCCGGTTAGACCTTGACTCTGGCGGCCTGCCAGGAGTAGCGTAGACCTGTTTACCCTTGCACCGCGGGCCACTGCAGCGCCCTCCCCTTCCAGGGGCAGGCGGATCCCACCAACTGGCCGACCCGCCGGCCCCGGAGCCAGGTAGACCTGGTCTCCAGCGGCCGCCGCAGAGGAGAGTTGACACGTTCACTCTTACGCCGCGAGCTGCTGCAGCGCCCTCGCTGCCGACGGTAGGCGGACCCCAGTGGCAGGCCCGCCGAACCCGGAGCGGGGTAGACCTGGTCTCCGGCTGCCACCCGGAGAAGGGTAAACCTTTTCACCCTGGCGCTGCTGGATGCTGCAGCTCCCTGCTCCTCCAGCGGCAGTCGTATCCTGCCGACCAGGCGGCCGGCCCCAGAGCCTGGACGGCATGGTCTCCGGCGGCCGCCCCGGAGAAGAGTACCTGTTCTCCCTGGCTCCGCGGGCCGCTTCAGCACCCACCCTTTCTGGAGGCAGTCGTATCCTGCCGGCGGCCGGTGACCCTAAGCCCGGTTTGACTTGGTCTCCGGCCGCCTGGAGAAGGGTAGACCTGTTCAACCCAGAGCCGCGGGCCACTGCCGCGCCCTCCCATTCCGGCGGCAGGCGGATCCCGCCGACCGGCCAGCCTCAGAGCTGGGTAGACCTTGTCTCCGGCGGCCGCCCCGGAAAAGGGCAGACCTGTTCACTCCGGCGCCGCTGACCGCAGCAGTGACCTCCCCGCCGGCGGCAGGCTGACCTCGCAGACCGACCAGCTGGCCCCGGACCCTGGTAGACCTTGTCTCCGGCGGCCGCCCTGGAAAAGGGCAGACCTCTTAACTCTGGCGCCGCTGGCCGCTGCAGCGCCCACCCCGCCGGCGGCAGGCGGATACCATTAGCCAGACCGCCGGCCCTGGAGCCAGGTAGACCTTGTCTCCAGTGACCGCTCTGGAGAAGACTAAACTAGTTCACCCCAGCACCACGGGACGCTGCAGCGCCCTCCCCTTCTGGCGGTACGCGAATGCTGCCGGCCGGCCGACCCCAGAGCCGGGTAGACCTGGTCTCTGGCGGCCGCCTTGGAGAAAGGTAGACCTGTTTACCTAGGTGCCGCGGGACGCTGCATCGCCCTCCCTGCCGGCAGCAGGTGGACCCCGCCGGCTGGCCCGCCGGCATCGGAGCTGGGTAAACCAGGTCTCTGACGGCTGCTCCGGAAAAGGGTAGACCTGTTCCCCCCGGCCCCGCGGGCCGCTGCGGCTCCCTCCCCGCCGGTGGCAGACAGACATTGCCTGACGGCCCGCCGGCCCAGGAGCTGGGTAGACCTGGTCTTTGGCGGCCGCCCAAGAGAAGGGTAGACATGTTCTCCCCGGCGCCGTGGGCCGCTGCAACGCCCTCCACACCGGCGGAGGGTGGATCATGCCAACCGGCCCGCCGGTCCCGGAGCGGGCTAGACCTGGCTTTTGGCGGACGCTCTGAAGAAGGGTAGACCTGTTCACCCAAGAGCTGCGGGCCACTGCAGCGCCTTCCCCGCCGGCGATAGGCAGTCCTGCCACCCAGCTGGCTGACCCTGGAGCCGTTTAGCACTGGTCTCCGGCGGCCGCCCTGGAGAAGTGTAGACCTGCTCACCCCAGCGCCGCGGCCCGCTGCTGCGCCCTTCCCTTGTGGCGGCAGGCGGATTCCGCCAGCTGGACGGCAGGCCCCGGAGCCAGCTAGACCTAGTCTCATGCGGACGCCTGGGAGAAGGGTAAAACTGTTAACCCCGACGCCACGGGCTGCTGCAGCGCCCTCCACTTCTGGCAGCAGTCGTATCCCGCTGGCTGGCCGGCGGGCCCCAGAGGCGGGTCGACTTGGTCTTCGGAGTCCACCACGGAGAAGGTTAGACCTGTCTTCTTGGCGCCTCGGGCCGCTTCAGCACACTCCCCTTCCGGCTGCACGCGGATCCTGCCGGTTGGGTGGCCGGCCTCAGAGTTGGGTAGAGGGTAAAGGAAGGATTTCCTTTCAGGAAAGGGAATGAAATCCTGCAAATTCAATGAGCATCATTTCGGCAAGCTTTGGTGCATATTCCTGTACTTCCTGTCATGCCATGTACTTATAGTGTTTTCTTCGGTTTCGGAATTTTCCCCTCTTTATTTTGCTAATTCCTTTTCTTTTAGGAGCCTCTCAACAGGCTTTGACTTTTTCTTTCCTCCATGATTCCAGCATGTTTTTAGGGATAATTAGAGCAAGGTTTGGGCCATTTCCCGGCACTACTTGTCATCCCAGTCACTTTTAGTGTTTTCTCTCAGTTTCGGAATTTGCCCTCCCTTTCTCTCACCATTTAATTTCTTTAGCAATCTCTCTACAGATTCTATTTTATCCTTTCTTCCTTCATTTCAGGATGCTTTTCCAAGTCATTTCAGAAAGGTTTTCCTTTATTTCCAGCCACCTCTACTCATCTTAGGCCATTTCAGCGTGGTCACCCCCTTTATGAATTTCCGGGATTACTTCCATCGCATTTCATTTCATTACATCATATCTCCTTTCCTGCCAGGTTTCTCAGATTTTGTCCTGCCATTTCAGGATTTCGTTCACTTTCCTGAAAGGAAATCATTCCTTTCAGGAAAGGGAATGAAATCCTGCGAATTCAATGAGCATAATTTGAGCAAGCTTTGGTGCATATTCCTGCACTTCTTGTCATCCCATGTACTTTTATTGTTTTCTTTGGTTTCGGGATTTTCCCCTGTTTTTTTTCGCCATTTCGTTTTTTCAGCAGCCTCTCAACAGTCTTAGGTTATTCCTTTCCTCCGTAATTGCAGCATGTTTTTAGGGATATTTGAGCAAGTTTTGGGCCACTTGTCTGCACTGCTTTTCATCCCAGTCACTTTTACTGTTTTCTCTCCGTTTTGGAATTTGCCCTCCCTTTCTCTCGCCATTCAATTTTTTTTTTAGCAACCACTCTGAAGATTCTGTTTTATCCCTTCTTCCTTCATTTCAGCACGGTTTTCCCGAGTCATTTCAGCAGGTTTTTCCTTTAATTCCAGCCACCTCTACTCATCTCAGGCCATTTCAGCGTGGTCACCCCCTTTATGAATTTCCGGGATTTCTTCCATCGCATTTCATTTCATTACATCATATCTCCTTTCCGCAAATTCAATGAGCATCATTTGGGCAAGCTTTGGTGCATATTCCTGCACTTCCTGTCATCCCATGTAATTTGAATGTTTTCGGGTTTCGAATTTTCCTGGTTTTTTTCCCATTTCCTATTTTTTAACAGCCTCTCAACAGGCTCCGGTTATTCCTTTCCTCCGTAACTGCAGCATGTTTTTAGGGATATTTGAGCCAGTTATGGGCCACTTGTCTGCACTACTTGTCATCCCAGTCACTTTACTGTTTTCTCGGTTTCGAATTTGCCCTCCCTTTCTCTCATCATTTCATTTTTTAGCAACCTCTACAGATTCTATTTTATCCTTTCTTCCTTCATTTCAGGAGGCTTTTCCAAATCATTTCAGCAAGTTTTTCCTTTATTTCCAGCCACCTCTACTCATCTCAGGCCATTTCAGCGTGGTCACCCCCTTTATGAATTTCCGGGATTGCTTCCATCGCATTTCATTTCATTACATCATATCTCCTTTCCTGTGGGTTTCTCAGACTTTGTCCTGCCATTTCAGGATTTCATTCCCTTTCCTGAAAGGAAGGATTTCCTTTCAGGAAAGGGAATGAAATCCTGCAAATTCAATGAGCATCATTTTGGCAAGCTTTGGTGCATATTCCTGCACTTCCTGTCATGCCATGTACTTTTAGTGTTTTCTTCGGTTTCGGAATTTTCCCCTGGTTTTTTTCCCATTTCCTTTTCTTTTAGGAGCCTCTCAACAGGCTTTGACTTTTTCTTTCCTCCATGATTCCAGCATGTTTTTAGGGATAATTAGAGCCAGGTTTGGGCCATTTCCCGGCACTACTTGTCATCCCAGTCACTTTTACTGTTTTCTCTCAGTTTCGGAATTTGCCCTCCCTTTCTCTCACCATTTAATTTCTTTAGCAACCTCTCTACAGATTCTATTTTGAGCTTTCTTCCTTCATTTCAAGATGCTTTTCCAAGTCATTTCAGCAAGGTTTTGCTTTATTTCCAGCCACCTCTACTCATCTCAGGCCATTTCATCGTGGTCACCCCCTTTATGAATTTCCGGGATTTCTTCCATCGCATTTCATTTCATTACATCATATCTCCTTTCCTGCCAGGTTTCTCTGACTTTGTCCTGCCATTTCAGAATTTCATTCCCTTTCTGAAAGGAAATTTCATTTCAGGAAAGGGAATGAAATCCTAAATTCAATGAGCATCATTTGGGCAAGCTCTGGTGCATATTCCTGCACTTCCTGTCATCCCATGTACTTTTAGTGTTTTCTTCCTTTTCTTTAGCTGCCTCTCAACAGGCTCTGGTTTTCCTTTC
>JAREIS010001553.1:0-16009 GCA_030060385.1 Muscicapa striata striata
GAGCCGAGGCCGGGCCGCAGGCCGGGCCAGGCCAGGCTCCCCACGAGTCGAAGCCGCTCCCGGGGCATTCCAGTCCAGGCTGTCCCGCCCCCTGCGGGGCTGGGGCGGGCCAGGGCCGGGTCAGAGCCAGTCCACTCCGGGGCCTTCCGGGCGGGTAATCGGGCTGGGCCCTTCCTCCTCCCGGGGCTCAGCCGGGCAGGCCCATGCTGGGACCCGGGCCCCCGCCAGCTCTTTCTCCTCCCCACCGAAAACAAAAACCAAAACTAACTTCTTTCCTGTGATTGTAAGTGAAACAGCGTTCTAGTGGTTTCCTGGGATGTCAATCACCAACCCAGGTCTCTGATTGGTCCCACAGCCTCAGGGAGGCTCTGAGGAGACCCTGCTCTCTTTGTCTCAGCAGCATGTGCTTTCCATGTGGCCTCATGGGGATGGGCTGCCATCCCCCCCTTCCATGTGACCCGGCACAACCCAGGTGCCGCGGGCCGCAGCAACGCCCTCCACTCCGGTAGGCGGATGCCCCGGCAGCTGGCGGCCCTGGAGCCAGGTAGACCTCGTCTCAGGCGGCCACCAGCAGAAGGGTAGACCTGTTCACCCCGGCGCCTGCGGGCGCCAGGCTATTTCCGGCGGCGGCAGGTGGATGCCGCGTTGGCACGAGGTCGGCCCTGGGCAGGTAAACCTGGCCTCCGGCTGACCCGGAGAATGGTAGTCCTGTTCACCCCGGCGCCGCGGGCCGCTGCAGCGCCCTCCTCTCAGGCGGAAGGCGCATGCCGCCGGCTGGACGGCCGGCCCCGGAACCGGGTAGACATGGTCTCCGGCAGCCGCCCTGGAGAATGGTAGACCTATTAACCCCGGCGCCGCGGGCGTTTAAGCGCCTTCCCCGCTGGTGGCAGGCAGATGCCAATGGCCGGCCGGCCGGCCCCGGAGCCCGGCACATATGGTCTCCGGCTGCCGCCCTGGAGAAGGGTAGACCTGTTCACACCGGCGCCACGGGCCGCTTCAGCGCCCTCCCTCCGGCAGCAGACGGATGTCGCCGGCCGGACGAGCGGCCCCGAAGTCGGGTAGATCTGGTCTCCGGCGGCCGCTACAAAGAAGGGTAGACCTGTTCACCCTCGCGCCACAGGCCGCTGCAGCGCCCTCACTACCGGCGGCAGGTGGATGCTGCCGGCTGGAAGGTAGGCCACGGGGCCAGGTAGATCTGGTCTCCGGCTGCCGCCCCGGAGAATGGTAGACCTGTTCACCCGGGCCGCGAGGCCGCTTCAGCGCCCTCCTCTCAGGCGGAAGGCGGATGCCGGCCGGCCGCCGGCCCGAGCCGGGAAAGCCTTTTCTCAGTTGGCCGCCCGGGAAAGGGTGACCTGTTCACCCTGGTGCGGTCGCGCAGCGCCTCCCAGCCTGTGGCAGGCGGATGCCTCGGCTGGCAGGCCGGCCCGGCCGGGTAACTGGTCTCCTGCGGCCGACCCGGAGAAGGCAGTTCACCACCGCACTTGGGCCGTTGCAGCGTCCTCGGATAGACCTGGTCTCTGGCTGCCGTCCCGGAGAAGGGTAGACCTGCTCACCCTGGCGCCGCGGGCCGCTGCAGCGCCCTCCCCGCCGGCGGCAGACGGATGTCGCCGGCTGGCCGAGCGGCCCCGAAGTTGGGTAGATCTGGTCTCCGGGGGCCGCTACAAAGAAGGGTAGAACTGTTCACTCTGGCGCTGAGGGATGCTGCTGCGTCCTCCCCGCCGGCAAGAGGTGTATGCCGCGGGCCGGCCAGCCGGCCCCGGACCCAGATAGACCTGGTTTCTGGCGGCCGCTAAGAAGAAGGGTAGACCTTTTCACTCCTGCGCCGCGGATTGCAGCTGCGCCCTCCCTGCTGGCAGCAGGCGGATTCTGCCGGCCGGCCAGATGACCCCGTAGCCGGGTAGACCTGGTCTCCAGCGGCCAACCCGGAGAAGGGTATACATTTTCAGCCCGGCGCCGCGGGCCGCTGCAGCGCCCTCCCCGCTGGCAACAGGCGGATGCCGCCTGCCGGCCGGACAACCCCGGAGCCGGGTAGACCTGGTCTCCGGCGGCCGCATCTGAGTAGGGTAGACCTGTTCACCCAGCGCCGTGGGCCGCTGCACCACCCTCCTCTTCGGCAGAAGGCGGATGCCGCCGGCCGGCCAGCCAGCCCCGGAGCCTGGTAGACCTGTTATCCGGCGGCCGCCCCGGAGAAGGGTACACCTGTTCACCCTGGCGCCACGGGCCGCTGCAGCGCCCACCTATCTGGCAGTAGGCGAATGCCGCCGGCCGGCCGGACCCGGAGCCGGATAGACCTGGTCTCTGTCGGCCGCCCCGGAGAAGGGTAGACCTGTTCACTCCGGCCCGGTTGGCCACTGCAGTGCCCTCCTCTTTGGCGGAAGGCGGATGCCGCCGGCCAGCCGGCCGGCCCCGGAGCCAGGTAGACCTGTTATCCTGCGGTCGCCCTGGAGAAGGGTAGACCTGTTCACCCTGGCGCTGCGGGCCGCTGCAGCGCCATCCCCTTCTGGCGAAGGCGGATTTAGCCGGCCGGCCTGCCGGCCCCGGAGCCGGGTAGACCTGGTCTCCGGCTGCCGCTACAAAGGAGGGTAGACCTTTTCACTCCGGCGCCACGGGCCGCTGCAGCTGACGCACCACAGGCGGCAGGTAGATGGTGCTGTCCGGCCGGCGGGCCACGGAGCCAGATAGACTTGGTCTCCTGCGGCCGCCCCGGAGAAGGGTAGACCTGTTCACCCTGGCGCCGCTGGCTGCTGCAGCGTCCTCCCCTTCCGGCTGAAGGCGGATTCATCCGGCCGGCCAGCCGGCCCCGGAGCCGGGTAGACCTGGTCTCCGGCTGCCGCTACAAAGAAGGGTAGACTTTTTCACTCCGGCGCCACGGGCCGCTGCAGAGGCCTCACCACAGGCGGCAGGCATATGGTGCCGTCCGGCCGGCAGGCCACAGAGTCAGGTAGACTTGTTCTCCTGCCGCCGCCCCGGAGAAGGCCCTGTTCACCCCGGCGCCGCGGGCCGTTGCAGCGCCCTCCCCGACAGCGGGAGGCGGTTGCCGCCGGCCGGCCGGCCGGCCCTGGAGCCGTGTAGACCTGGACTCCGGCGGCTGACCCAGAGAAGGGTGGACATTCTCACCCCGGCGCCACGGGCCGCTGCAGCTCCCTCCCCACCGGCAGCAGTTCGATGCTGCAGGCCGGCCGGCAGGCCACGGGACCAGGTAGATCTGGTCTCCGGCTGCCGCCCCGGAGAAAAGTGGACCTGTTCACCCTGGCGCCGCGGGCCCCTGCAGCGCCCTTCCCGCCGGCGGCGGATGTATGCCGAAGGCCGTCTGAGCGGCCCCCGGAGCCGGGTATACCTGGTCTCAGGCTGCCGCCTTGGAGAAGGGTAGACCTGTTCACCCTGGCGCGGCGGGCTGCTGCAGCGCCCTCCTCTCCGGCGGAAGGTGGATGGCGCTGGCCAGCTGGCGGGCCGCCAATCCGGGTAGACATGGTCTCCGGCGGCCGCCCATAAGAAGGGTAGACATGTTAACCACGGAGCCGTGGGCCGCTGCAGCCCCCTCGCCGGCGGCGGCAAGTGGACCCCGCCGGCCAGCAGGCCCCAGAGCCAGGGAGACCTGGTCTCCGGCGGCCGCCCCGGAGAAGGGTAGACCAGCTCACCATTGTGCTGCGGGCCGCTGCAGTGCCCTCTCCCTCCAGTAGAAGGCGGATTCCGCCAGCTGGCCGGCCGGACGCGGAGCCGGGTAGACCTGGCCTCCAGCGGCCGCCCCGGAGAAGAATAGACCTATTTACCCCGGCGACGCGGGATGCTGCAGCTCCCTCCTTTCCGGCGGTAGGCGAATGCCGCCGACCGGCTGGCCAGACCCGGAGCCGGATAGACCTGGTCTCTGGCGGCCGCCCCGGACAAGGGTAGACCTGGTCACTGTGGCGCCGCGGGCCGCTACAGCGCCCTCGCCGGTGGGGACTGGTGAATCACGCCGGCCGGCTGGCCCCAAAGCCGGATAGACCTGGTCTCCAGCGGCCGCCCCATAGAATGGTAGACCTGTTCACCACGGTGCCGCGGGCCGCTGCAGCGCCCTCCCCTTCCGGCAGAAGGCGGATTCATCCGGCCGGCCGGCCGGCCCTGGAGCCAGGTAGACCTGGTCTCCAGTGGCCGCTACAAAGAAAGGTAGACCTTTTCACCCCGGCGCCACGGGCCGCTGCAGCGCCCTTCGCACAGGCGGAAGGCGGATGTTGCCGGCCGGCCGGCAGGCCACGGAGCGAGGAAGACCTGGTCTCCAGCGGCCGCCCCGGAAAAGGGTAGACCTGTTCAACCCGGCGCCGCGGGCCGCTTCAGCACCCTCCCCGCTAGCGGCAGGCTGATGCGAATGGCCGGCCGGCCGGCCCCGGAGCCGGGTAGACCTGGTCTCTGGCGGTCGCCCTGGAAAAAGGTAGACGTTTTCACACCGGCGCTGCAAGCCGCTGCAGCGTCCTCCCTGCCGGCGGCAGGTGGATGCTGCCGGCCGGCCGGCCGGCCCCGGTGCCGGGTAGACCTGGTCTCCGGCGTCCGCCCCAGAGAAGAATAGAGCTGTTCACACTGGCGCCCGCTGCGGGCCGCTTCAGCGCCCTCCCATTCCGGCGGACGGCAGATTCCGCCGGCCGGCCGGCTGGGCTCGGAGTTGGGTAGACCTGGTCTCCGGCGGCCGCTACAAAGAAAGGCAGACCTGTTCACCCGGCGCCACGGGACGCAGCAACGCCCTCTCCACCGGCGGCAAGAGGCGGATGATGCCAGTCGGCCGGCAGGCCTCGGAGCCATGTAGACCTGGTCCGGCTGTCACCCTGGAGAAGGGTAGACCTGTTCACCCTGGAGCCGCGGGCCTCTGCAGCGCCCTCGCCGGTGGCGGCGGGTGGATCCTCCCGGCCTGTCTAACCCGGAGCCGGGTAGACCTGGTCTCTGGCGGCTGCCACAAAGAAAGTTTGACCTCTTCACCCCAGCGCCGCGGGCCGCTGCAGTGCACTCCCCGCCGGCGGCAGGCGGATGCCCCTGGCCAGGCGGCCGGCCGCGGTGCCGGGAAGACCTGGTCTCTGGCGGCTGCCCCGGTGAAGGGTAGACTTGGTCACCCCAGCGCCGCGGGCCGCTGCAGCTCCCTCCCCTCATGCGGCAGGCAGATGCCGCCGACCGGCCTGCTGACCCCGGAGTCGGGTAAACCTGGTCTCCGGCGGCCACCCCGGTGAAGGGTAGGCCTGTTCACCCCGGAGCCGCGGGCCGCTGCAGGGACCTCCCTGCCGGCAACAGGCGGATGCCGCCGCCCGGCCGGCCGGCCCCAGAGCCAGGTAGACATGGTCTCCGGCGGCAACCTCGGAGAAGGGTAGACCTGTTCACCCAGCGCCGCTGGCTGCCGCACCTCTCTCCCCTCATGCAGCAGGCAGATGCCGCCGGCCGGCCTGCCGGCCCCGGAGCCGGGTAAACCTGGTCTCCGGCGGCTGCCCCGTGAAGGGTAGACTTGTTCACGCCGGCGCCGCGGGCCGCGGAAGCGCCCTACCCTCCGGCCGCAGGCGGATGCCGCCGTCTGGCCGTCAGTCCCCTGAGCCGGGTAGACCCCGTCTTCGGCGGCCGAGCCAGAGAAGGTTAGACCTGTTCACCCCGGAATCACGGGCCGCAGCTGCGCCCTCCCTGCCGGCCGCAGGCGGATGCCGATGGCCGGCTGGTCGGCCCCGGAGCCGGTTAGACCTGGTCTGCAGTGGCCGCGTCGGAGCCCTGCAGATCTGGTCTCTTGCGGCCGCCCCGGAGAAGGGTAGACCTGTACACCCCGGCGCTGAGGGCCGCTGCAGAGCCCTCCTTGCCGGCGGCAGGCGGATTTCGCCGGCCGGCTGGCGGGCCCCAGAGCCGGGTAGACCTTGTCTCCGGCTTCCACAACGGAGAAGGGTAGACCTGTTCACCCCTGCGCTGCGGGCCGCTGCAGCGCCCTCCCCGCCGGCGACAGGCGGATGCCGCCGGACGGGCGGCCGGCCCCGGAATCGGGTAGACCTGGTCTCCAGCGGCCGCCCCAAAAAAGGGTAGACCTGTTCACCCAGGCGCCGCGGGCCGCTGCAGCGCCCTCCTCTCTGCGGCAGGCGGATGCTGCCGGCCGGCCCCGGAGCCGGATAGACCTGGTCTCCGGCGGCCGCCCTAGAGAAGGGTAGACATGTTCACCCCGGCGCGGCGGGCCGCTGCAACTCCCTCCCCTCATGCGGCAGACGAAGGCCGCTGGCCGGCCGGCCGGCCACGGAGCCGTGTTGACCTGGTCTCCGGCGGCCGCCCCTGATAAGGGTAGACCTGTTAACCCCGGAGCCGCGGGCCGCTGCAGCGTCCTCGCCAGCGGCGGCAGTTGGATCCCGCCGGCCGGCCAGCCCCAGAGCCGGGCAGACCTGGTCTCCGGCGGACACCCTGGAGAAGGGTAGACCTGTTCACCCCGGCGCCACGGTTTGCTGCAGTGCGCTCCCCGCCAGTGGCAGGCAGATGCGGCCGGCCGCTCGGCCGGCACCAAAGCTGACTAGACCAGGTCTCCGGCGGCCGCCCCAGGGAACGGTAGACCTGTTCACCCCGGCGCCGGGGGCCGCTACAACTCCCTCCCCTCATGCGGCAGGCGGAGGCCGCCGGCCGGCCGGCCCCGGAGCCGGGTGAACCTGGTCTCCGGCGGCCGCCCCGTGAAGGGTAGAAATGTTCACCATGGAGCAGCGGGCCACAGCAGCGCCCTCGCCGGCGGCGGCAGGTGGATCCCGCTGGCCGGCCGGCCCCAGAGCCGGGAAGACCTGCTCTCTGGCGGCCACAACGGAGAAGGGTAGACCTGTTCATCCCGGCGCCGCGGGCCGCTGCAGCACCCTACTCTCTGGGGTCGGGTGGATGCCGCTGGCCGGCCGGCCGGCCCCGGGGCCGGGTAGACCTGGTCTCCGGCGGCCGCCCCGGTGAAGGGTAGACATGTTCACCGCGGCGCCGCAGGCAGCTCCAGCGCCCTCTCCGCCGGCTCCAGGTGGATGCCGCCGAGCGGCCGCCCCGCCCTGGATCCGGGTAGACATGGTCTCCAGCGGCCGCCCTGGAGAAGGGTAGACCTGTTCACCCCGGCGCCTCGGGCCGCTGCAGCGCCCTCCCCGCCAGCGGCAAGTGGATGTCGCCGGCCGGCCGGCCGGCCCTGCAGCCGGGTAGACCTGGTCTCTGGCGGCCGCCCTGGAGAAGGGTAGACCTGTTCACCCCAGAGCCGCGGGCCGCTGCAGGGCCCTCGCCGGTGGTGGCAGATGGATCGCGCCGGCCAGCCGGCCCCGGAGACGAGTGGACCTGGTCTCCAGCGGCCGCCCCGGAGAAGGCTAGATCTGTTCACCACGGCGCCAAGGGCCCCTGCGGCGCCCTCCCTACCGGCGATAGGCGGATGCCACCAGCTGGCCGGCCTGTCCCGGAGCCGGGTAGACCTGGTCTTTGGCGGCCGCCCGAAGAAGGGTAGACCTGTTCACCCCGGCGCCGCGGGCCTCTGCAGCGCTTTCCTTGCCGGCAACATGTGGATGCCGCCGGACGGCCGGCCGGCCTCAGAGCCGGGTAGACATGGTCTCCGGCGGCAACCCCGGAGAAAGGTACACCTGTTCACCCAGCGCCGCGGGCCGCTGAAGCGGCCTCCCCTCATGCGGCAGGCGGATTCCGCCGCCCGGCCTGCCTACCCTGGAGACAGGTAAACCTGGTCTCCGGCGGCCGCCCCGGTGAATGATAGACCTGTTCACCCCGGAGCAGCGGGCCTCTGCAGCGCCCCCACTGGCGGCGGCAGGCCCCGGAGCCGGGTAGACCTAGTCTCCGCCGGACGAACCGCAGAAGGATAGACATGTTCACCACCGCGCCACAGGCCGCTGCAGCGCCCTCCCCTTCCGCCTGAAGGCGAATTCCACCGGCCGTCCGGCCGGCCCTGGAGCCGGGTAGACCTGGGCTCCCTCCGCCGCCTCAGAGGAAGGTAGACATGTTCACCCGGAAGACGCTGGCCGCTGCAGCGCCCTCGCCGGCAGGGGCAGTGGGATCCCGCCTGTTTGCCGGCCCCGTACCCGGGTAGACCTGGTCTCTGGCGGCCGACCCGGAGAAGGGTAGACCTGTTCACCCCGGAGACGCTGGCCGCTGCAGCGCCCTCTACGCCGGCGGCGGTAGGTGGATCCCTCCGGCCGGCCGGCCCCGGAGCCGTGTAGACCTGGTCTCCGGCGGCCGCCACAAAGAAAGGTAGGCCTGTTCAACCCGGCGCCACGGGCCGCTGCAGCGCCCCATCCGCCGGCGGCAGGCGGATGCCACCGGACGGCCAGCCGGCCTCGGAAACGAGTAGATCTGGTCCCTGGTGGCCGCCCCGGAGAAGGATAGACTTGTTCACCACCCCGCTGCGCGTCGCTGAAACGCCATCCCCTTCCGGTGGAAGGCAGATTCCGACGGCCAGACGGCCGGCCCCAGACACGGGTAGACCTGGTCTCCAGCGGCCGCCCCGGAGAAAGGTAGACCTGTTCACCACCGCGCCGCAGGCCGCTGCAGCGCCCTCCCCGCCGGCGGCAGGCAGATGCCGACGGCCGGCCGGCCGGCCCCGGATCCTGGTAGACCTGGTCTACGGCGGCCGCACCGGAGAAGGGTAGACCTGTTCATCCTGGCGCCGCGTACCGCTGCAGCAGCCTCCCCACTGTTAGAAGGGGGATCCCGCCAGCCGGCCAACCGGTTCCGGAGCAGGGAAAACCTAGCTTCCAGCGGCCACCACGGAGAAGGGTAGACATGTCCACCCCGGCGCCGCGGACCACTGCTGCACCCTCCCATTCCAGCGGCAGGCAGATCGCGCTGCCCAGCCGGCTGGTCTCAGGGCCGGGTAGACCGGGACTCCGGCGGCTGCCGTGGAGAAGGGTAGATTTTTCACCCCTGCGCTGCGGGCCGCTGCAGCGCCCACCCCTTCCGGTGGCAGGCAAATCCTGCTGCCTTGCCCGCTGGCCCCGGAGCTGGGTAGACCTGGTCTTTGGCGGCTGCCCAGAGAAGGGTTGATCTGTTCACCCCGAAACTGCGGGCCGCTGCAGCGGCCTCCCCGCCGGCAGCAGGCGGACTCTGTCGGCCGGCCGGCCGGCCCTGGAACCGAGTAGACCTGGTCTCCGGCATTTGCCCTGCAGAAAGGTAGACCTGTTCACCCCGGTACCGTGAACCGCTGCAGCGCTCTCCCCGTCGGCGAAAGGCGGCTCCCGCTTGCTGGCCGGCCGGCCTGGGAGGCGGGTAGACTTGGTTTTCGGCGGCCGCCCAGGAGAAGGGTATACCTGTTCACTGCGGCGCAGCGGGTCACTGCGGCGACCTCCTCGCCGGCAGCAGGTGCATCCCGCCCGCCGGCCGGAAAGCCCCGGAGGCAGGTAGACGTGGTCCCCAGCTGCCGCCGCTGAGAGGGGTAAACCTGTTCAACCCGGCGCCGCGGGACGCTGGAGCGCCCTTCTCTTTGGCCGCAGGCGGATCCCGCTGGCCGGCCTCCCGGCCCCAGAGCCGGGTAGACCTGGTCTCCAGCGGTCGATCCGGAGAAGGGTAGGATTTTCTCCCCGGCGCTGCGGGCCGCTGGAGCGCACTTCCCGCCGGCGGCAGGCGGACCGGCCGGCCCCGGAGCCGGGTAGGCATAGACTCCGGCTGCCGCCCGGCGAAGGGAAACCTTTTCACCCCTGCGTCTCCGGCCGCTGCAGCGCCTTCCCCGCCTGTGCCAGGTTGACCCCTCCGGCCAGCCCGCCGGCCCCTGAGCCGAGTAGACCTGGTCTCCGGTGTCCGCCCCTGAGAAGGGTAGACCGGTTCACTCTTGCGTCGCGGGCCGCTGCAGCTCCCTTGCTGCCGACGGTAGGCGGACCCCGCTGACTGCCCCGCTGAACCCAGAGCCGGGTAGACATAGTCTCCGGTGCTGCCCCGGAGAAGTGTAGAACTGCTCTCTCCGGAGCCACAGGCTGCTGCAGCAACCTCCCCGCCGGCAACCGGAGGACCCTGCCGACCGGCCGGCCTCCCCTTTAACCGGTTAGACCTGGTCTCCTGCATCCGCCCCGGAGAAGGGTAGACACTTTAACCCCAGTGCGGCAGGCGGCTGCAGCGCCGTCCCCTCTGGCGGCAGGCGGATCCTGCCAGCCGGACAGCCGTCCCCGGAGCCAGGTAGAACGGGTCTTCACCGTTCTGGTGAAGGGTAGACCTGTTAACCCCGGTGCCGCGGGCCGTTGCAGCGCCCTCCTCTTCCGGCGAAAGGCGGATGCCGCCGGCCGGCCGGCCGGCCCCGAAGCCGGGTAGACCTGGTCTTTGGCGGCTGCCCCGGAGAAGGATAGATCTGTTCACCTCGGTGGTGCGGGCTGCTGGAGGGCCCTTCCCGCAGGCGGCAGGCGGACCCTGCCAGATGACAGGCTGTCCCCGGAACCGGGTAAACCAAGTCTGCGGCGGCCGCCCAGGAGAAGGGCAGACATGTTCACCCCGGCACCGTGGACCGCTGCAACGCACTTCTCGCCCGCGGAAGGTAGACCCCGTCGGCCGACCGGCGGGCCCCAGAGCTGGCTAGACCTGGTCTTCGGTAGCCGTCACGGAGAAGGGTATACCTGTTCACCCCAGCGCCGCGGGCCGCTGCAGCACCCTTCCCGCCGGCGAAAGGCGAATCCTGCCGGCCGGCCGGCCGGCCCCCAGCTGGACAGACCCGATCTCTGGCGACCGCCACAAAGATGGGTAGACCTGTTCACTCCGGCGCCGCGGGACGCTGCAGCGCCTTCCCCTTCCGGCGGCAGGCGGATCCCGCCAACTGTCAGACGGCCGGCCCCAAAGCTGGTTAGACCTTGACTCTGGCGGCCGGCCAGGAGTAGCGTAGACCTGTTTACCCTTGCACCCCGGGCCGCTGCAGCGCCCTCCCCTTCCAGGGGCAGGCGGATCCCACCAACTGGCCGACCCGCCGGCCACGGAGCTGGGTAGACCTGGTCTCCAGCGGCCGCCACAGAGGAGAGTTGACATATTCACTCTTACGCCGCTAGCTGCTGCAGCGCCCTCGCTGCTGACGGTAGGCGGACCCCAGTGGCAGGCCCGCCGAACCCGGAGCGGGGTAGACCTGGTCTCCGGCTGCCACCCCGGAGAAGGGTAAACCTTTTCACCCCGGCGCTGCTGGATGCTGCAGCGCCCTGCTCCTCCAGCGGCAGTCGTATCCTGCCGACCAGGCGGCCGGCCCCGGAGCCTGAACGGCATGGTCTCCGGCGGCCGCCCCGGAGAAGGGTACCTGTTCTCCCCGGCTCCGTGGGCCGCTTCAGCACCCACCCTTTCTGGAGGCAGTCGTATCCCGCCGGCCGGCCGGCCGGCCCCTAAGCCGGTTTGACTTGGTCTCCGGCGGCCGACCTGGAGAAGGGTAGACCTGTTCAACCCAGCGCCGCGGGCCACTGCTGCGCCCTCCCATTCCGGCGGCAGGCGGATCCCGCCGACCGGCCGGCCTCAGAGCTGGGTAGACCTTGTCTCCGGCGGCCGCCCCGGAAAAGGGCAGACATGTTCACTCTGGCGCCGCTGGCCGCAGCAGTCACCTCCCCGCCGGCGGCAGGCTGACTTCGCAGACCGACCGGCTGGCCCCGGACCCTGGTAGACCTTGTCTCCAGCGGCCGCCCTGGAAACGGGCAGACCTGTTAACTCTGGGGCCGCTGGCCGCTGCAGCGCCCACCCCGCCGGCGGCAGGCGGATACCATTAGCCAGACCGCCGGCCCTGGAGCCACGTAGACCTTGTCTCCAGCGACCGCTTTCTTCCTTCATTACAGGATGCTTTTCCAAGTCATTTAATCAAGGTTTTGCTTTATTTCCAGCCACCTCTACTCATCTCAGGCCATTTCAGCGTGGTCACCCCCTTTATGAATTTCCGGGATTTCTTCCATCGCATTTCATTTCATTACATCATATCTCCTTTCCTGCCAGGTTTCTCAGACTTTGTCCTGCCATTTCAGGATTTCATTCCCTTTCCTGAAAGGAAATCCTACCTTTCAGGAAAGGGAATGAAATCCTGCGAATTCAATGAGCATCATTTGGGCAAGCTTTGGTGCATATTCCTGCACTTCCGGTCATCCCATGTACTTTTAGTGTTTTCTTCGGTTTCGGGACTTTCCCCTGTTTTTTTCGCTAATTCCTTTTCTTTTAGCAGCCTTACAACAGGCTTTGACTTTTTCTTTCCTCCATGATTCCAGCATGTTTTTAGGGATAATTAGAGCAAGTTTTGGGCCATTTCCCGGCTCTCCTTGTCATTCCAGTCACTTTTACTGGTTTACTCGGTTTCGGAATTTGCCCTCCCTTTCTCTCACCATTTAATTTCTTTAGCAACCTCTCTACAGATTCTATTTTATTATTTCTTCCTTCATTTCCGGAGGCTTTTCCGAGTCATTTCAGCAAGTTTTTCCTTTATTTCCAGCCACCTCTACTCATCTCAGGCCATTTCAGCGTGGTCACCCCCTTTATGAATTTCCGGGATTTCTTCCATCGCATTTCATTTCATTACATCATATCTCCTTTCCTGCCAGGTTTCTCAGACTTTGTCCTGCCATTTCAGGATTTCATTCCCTTTCCTGAAAGGAAATCCTACCTTTCAGGAAAGGGAATGAAATCCTGCGAATTCAATGAGCATCATTTGGGCAAGCTTTGGTGCATATTCCTGCACTTCCTGTCATCCCATGTAATTTGAGTGTTTTCTTCGGTTTCGGGATTTTCCCCTGGTTTTTTCGCCATTTCGTTTTTTTTAACAGCCTCTCAACAGGCTCCGGTTATTCCTTTCCTCCGTAACTGCAGCATGTTTTTAGGGATATTAGAGTAAGGTTTGGGCCACTTGTCTGCACTGCTTTTCATCCCAGTCACTTTTACTGTTTTCTCTCAGTTTCGGAATTTGCCCTCCCTTTATCTCGCCATTTCATTTTTTTAGTACCACTCTGAAAATTCTATGTTATCCTTTCTTCCTTCATTTCAGGATGCTTTTCCGAGTCATTTCAGCGAGATTTTGCTTTATTTCCAGCCACCTCTACTCATCTCAGGCCATTTCAGCGTGGTCACCCCCTTTATGAATTTCCGGGATTTCTTCCATCGCATTTCATTTCATTACATCATATCTCCTTTCCTGTGGGTTTCTCAGACTTTATCCTGCCATTTCAGGATTTCATTCCCTTTCCTGAAAGGAAATCCTACCTTTCAGAAAAGGGAATGAGATCCTGCGAATTCAATGAGCATCATTTGGGCAAGCTTTGGTGCATATTCCTGCACTTCCTGTCATCTGAGCTTTTCTTTCATCCATGATTCCAGCATGTTTTTAGGGATAATTGAGAGAAAGTTTTGGGTCATTTTCCGGCACTACTTGTCATCCCAGTCACTTTTACTGTTTTCTCTCAGTTTCGGAATTTGCCCTCCCTTTCTCTCACCATTTCATTTCTTTAGCAACCTCTAAAGATTCTATTTTATCCTTTCTTCCTTCATTTCAGCATGCTTTTCCAAGTCATTTCAGCAAGGTTTTGCTTATTTCCAGCCACATCTACTCATCTCAGCCCATTACAGCGTGGTCACCTTTATGAATTTATGGGATTTCTTCCATCGCATTTCATTTCATTACATCATATCTCCTTTCCTGCCAGGTTTCTCAGACTTTGTCATGCATTT
The DNA here is from genome assembly GCA_030060385.1 of Muscicapa striata striata. NCBI lineage: Eukaryota > Metazoa > Chordata > Aves > Passeriformes > Muscicapidae > Muscicapa > Muscicapa striata. The sequence continues at coordinate 13,585 of JAREIS010001553.1, forward strand.
CAGGATTTTCATTGCCTTTCCTGAAGGAAGGATTTCCTTTCAGGGAAGGGAAGGAAATCCTCGTTCAATGAGCATCATTTGGGCCAGCTTTGGTGCATATTCCTGCACTTCCTGTCATAATACAATTTTTGTGTTTTCTTCGGTTTAGAAGTTTCCCTGGTTTTAAGCCATTTCTTTTTTAACAGCCTCTCAAGGCTCCGGTTATTCCTTTCCTCCGTATCTGCAGCATGTTTTTAGGGATATTGAGCAAGTTTTGGGCCACTTGTCTGCACTGCTTTTCATCCCAGTCACTTTTACTGTTTTCTCTCGGTTTGAATTTGCCCTCCCTTTCTCGCCATTTCATTTTCAACCACCTCTACTCATCTCAGGCCATTTCAGCGTGGTCACCCCTTTATGAATTTCGGGATTTCTTCCATGCATTTCATTTCATTACATCATATCTCCTTTCCTGCCAGGTTTCTCAGACTTTGTCCTGCCATTTCAGGATTTTCATTCCCTTTCCTGAAAGGAAATTTTCCCTTTCAGGAAAGGAATGAAATCCTCGAATTCAATGAGCATCATTTGGGCAAGCTTTGGTGCATATTCCTGCACTTCCTGTCATCCATGTACTTTTAGTGTTTTCTTCGGTTTAAGTTTTCCCTGTTTTCCTAATTCCTTTTCTTTCAGCAGCCTCTCAACAGGCTTTGACTTTTCTTTCCTCCATGGTTCCAGCATGTTTTTAGGGATAATTAGAGTAAGTTTTGGACCATTGTCTGCACTACTTTTCATCCAGTCACTTTTACTGTTTTCTCTCAGTTTCAATTTGCCCTCCTTTCTCTCACCATTTCATTTCTTTAGCAACCTCTCTACTTTCTTCCTTCATTTCAGGATGCTTTTCGAGTCATTTCAGCAAGTTTTGCTTTATTTCCAGCCACCTCTACTCATCTCAGGCCATTTCAGCGTGGTCACACCCTTTATGAATTTCGGGTTTCTTCCATCGCATTTCATTTCATTACATCATATCTCCTTTCCTGCCAGGTTTCTCAGACTTTGTCCTGCCATTTCAGGATTTCATTCCTTTCCTGAAGGAAGGATTTCCTTTCAGGAAGGGAATGAAATCCTCAATTCAATGAGCATCATTTGGGCAAGCTTTGGTGCATATTCCTGCACTTCCTGTCATCCCATGTACTTTTTAGTGTTTTCTTCGGTTTGGATTTTCCCTTGTTTTTTAAGCCATTTCGTTTTTTAACAGCCTCTCAACAGGCTCGGTTATTCCTTTCCTCCGTGAACTGCAGCATGTTTTTTAGGGATATTAGAGTAAGTTTTGGGCCACTTGTCTGCACTGCTTTCATCCCAGTCACTTCTGTTTTCTCTCGGTTTGAATTTGCCCTCCCCTTTCTCGCCATTTCATTTTTTAGCAATCTCCTAGGAATTTCTATTTTATCCTTTCTTCCTTCATTTCAGGAGGCTTTCCAGTCATTTCAGCAAGTTTTCCTTTTATTTCAACCACCTCTACTCATCTCAGCCATTTCAGCGTGGTCTCCCCTTTATGAATTTCAGGTTTCTTCCATTTTTAATTTCATTACATCATATCTCCTTTCCTGCGGGTTTCTCAGACTTTGTCCTGCCATTTCAAGATTTCATTCCCTTTCCTGAGAATCCTTCCTTTCAGGAAGAGGATGAAATCCTGCAGTTCAATGAGCATCATTTGGGCAAGCTTTGGTGCATATTCTGCTTCCTGTCATCCATGTACTTTTAGTGTTTTCTTCGGTTTGGATTTTCCCCTGGTTTTAAGCCATTTCGTTTTTTTAACAGCCTCTCAACAGGCTCGGTTATTCCTTTCCTCCGTAATTGCAGCATGTTTTAGGGATATTAGAAAGTTTGGGCCACTTGTCTGCACTGCTTTCATCCAGTCACTTTTACTGTTTTCTCTCGGTTTCAAAGATTTTCCTCCTTTCTCTCACCATTGCACTGTTTTGGAACCACTCTGAAGATTCTTTTTTATCCTTTCTTCCTTCATTTCAGGAGCTTTTCAGTCATTTCAGCAAGTTTTCTTTATTTCCAGCCACCTCTACTCCATCTCAGGCCATTTATTGGTCACCCCTTTATGAATTTCGGGGACTTTTTCTTTCCCCCATGATTTCCCGCATGTTTTTAGGGGGTAATTAGAGCAAGTTTTGGGCCATTTGTCTATTGTCATCCCAGTCACTTGTACTCTTTTTTTTCGGTTTGAATTTGCCTCCCCTTTTTCCCCCATTTAATTTTTTAGCAACCCTCTAAGATTCTTTTTTTCCTTTCTTCCTTCATTCCAGGATGCTTTGAGTCATTTCAGCAAAGGTTTTCATTTCCCGCCACCCTACTCATCTCAGGCATTTCAGCGTGTCACCCCTTTTTTAATTTCCGGGGTTTATCCATTGCATTTCATTTATTTAAAACATATTTTTTT
>JAREIS010001554.1:0-20809 GCA_030060385.1 Muscicapa striata striata
GTGCTGCCCCCTTGTGGACACAGCATGGTACTGCAGCCCTGCAATTCCAAGTAGTGCTGTCCCCTTGTGGGCATAGCATAGTACTGCAACCCCCACCCCCTCAAGCCATCCTATCCCCTTGTGGAGAAAAGTTGACACTGCAGCCCTCCCCATCTCCCCCGCTTGTATTGCAGCATCCTTTTGAACAAAGCCCGGTACTGCCGTCCCCTTTTCCCAGTAGTGCTGCTCCCTTGTGGACACAACCTGGTACTGCTGCTCCACCTCTCGAGCAACGCTGCACTGTTCTGGACACAGTGTTGTACTAAAAGCCCCCACCCCTTTAGCTCTGCTGGCCCTTTGTGGACACAGCCTGGTACTGCAGCTGCCTCCTCCATGAGCAGTGCTGCTCCCCCAGCACTGCAGCCCCCCGTTCCAAGCAGTGCTGTTTCCATGTGGCCACAGCATGGTACTGCAGCCCTGCCCCTAGCAAGCAATGCTGCCCCCTTGTGGACACATCCCAGTACTGAACCTCTCACCTCCCATGTGCAGTCCTGCACTCTTGTGGACAGAACTCAGCTCTGCAGCCACCCCCTTCCACAAGCAGTGCTGCCCCATTGTGGACACAGCCTGGTATTTAAATCCCCAGAGCAGTGCTGCCCCCTTGTGGACACAGACCCGTACTGCAGGCTTTCCGCCTGAGCAGTGCTGCACCCTTGTGGACAGAGCTTATTACTGCAACCCTGCCCCCTGAGAAGTGTTGCTGCCTTGTGAACACAACCCAGTACTACAGCTTTCCTCCCGAGAAACTGACTCCTTTTGGAACTAACTTTTTCCTGCACCCCCTCCGCCCCAGAAGTGCTGCTTCCTTGTGGACACTGATCAGAACTGCAGCCCCCTCCTCTGAGTAGTGCTGTCCCTCTGTTGACAGAGCCCAGTACTGCAGCCACCCCCCTGAGAAGTGCTGACCCCTTATGCCCGCAGCCAAGAACTGCAGCACCCCCTCCCCTGAACAATTCTTCCCCCTTGTGGACACAGCATGGTACTGCAGCCCACCCACCTGGACCAGTGCTGACCACTTGTGGACACAGCATGCTACTGCAGCCCCCACTTCCCCCTTGAGGAGTGCTGCCCCCTTGTGGATATACGCACGGGGTTTTCTCTCTTGAGATTTCAGAGGGTACAGACTCCTTTTGTCCTAAACTCCTGGTCACATGCTGCCCACTTCCTTTCCCCATTGGCCAAGGTACTAGGAAGGTAGAGTCTTCCCAACCTGCCTGCCCCATATTCCCTCTTGAACTGGGCATTTCTCCACAAAAGTTCAGAACTTCAGCCTTGTGCAGACCTTTATCAATTTAAGGAGCCAAGCTGTCTGGGAACAGTAACAAACCTGCTGCCCAAAGTCAGTAGAAACCTTACGACCCATTTCACAGATCTTAACACCCATGCCTTCACCCATCAAATGATTTGTAAAGACATTAGCACACATCTTTCCTCTCAGGTTGATGTTTCCTGTGCTGGTAACAATCCTTTAAGCCCAGCCTTTGGCCTGACCTCTCTGCTGTTGTAGTTCCATGGACAGAGGTTGTTGTCTCTTCCCCCTTCCATGGGCAGCCAGTGTTCAGTCATCTCCAGGAAAGCAGGGCCCCCCTCAACGTCACTGTGCCCTGGGAAGACAAAAATCATCACTCCAAATGTCCCCATTCTTCCTTCTTCCCAGGCATTTGCTCTGCCAGTAAAGCTGGCTGCTGATTGCCACAGGGAAAAGGAAACCCCTGTGACACTGTGGGGCACATGGAACAAAGGAAAGCCCTGTGACACTGTGGGGCCCTATGGAACCAAACATCTGTTGTCACACCACAGACCTCACAGAACCAAGAGTCCATGGTTACACAACAAGGCCTTGGGGAACTAAGGAGTCCAAAAGTGTATAACAGATCTTGCATGGCTCTGCCTAGGGAATAGAAACCTCCATGGTGGCATCTTGACACACACTTGGGGAGTGTGTCTGTTTGTAATGGAGAAACTCAGGAGTTTTCAATTGCTTCAAAAAAAGAAAAGGAAGAAAACATCTCTTTGCCTGAGTGCAGCCAGTTCTCCAAGCAAAGCAGGTCCCAGGTGAGTGAGGACAGATAGGATGGGACTGGGGAATGTGGAGCAAGGTTGTTCACACTGGGTCAAACCTCAAGGCACAGTTTCTTTGAGCAGGCCAGACTGCCCGAGGAGAGCCTCTGGATCAACATCAATCACAGAATGCTGCAATGACCTCTTCCCCATAAAAAGAAAAGTAATAAAATATGCTCTTTAAAATAGAAATACATATTTTCTAGAAGCTCTTTGAAATATTTCTCCATAACTACAGAAAAAACATTTTTAATGAACTGCACCAGACCAGAGGGAAATCAAGCCAGAACCATGGTTTGTCAGGACTTGCTTGATCCCAATGAGCCCCATGGTGCATTTGTTGCTGAGCCCTGGAACCTCAGGGCCTGAGAGGAGATTGCACAAACCTTTTCAGGAGTCCAAGACAGAAGAAAATCCCAAAGTGTCTCAAAGCATTAATGGGTCCCACTGACGTCCATCCCCAACACAGGGTCCTCATGGACTCCTTGGAGGAGAGAATTGGAGGCCAGGATTGATCAAAAACCACTCAGAGACTCAGAGAGGAAAGGAAAATCCAAAAAACTGTGCATAACTCAAAGCATTAATAAGCCCCACTGAGTGTCAACACAAAGGCTCTCAAGAGACTAATTAAAGCAGATAATTGGAAGCCAAAATTGCACAAAGGTCTCAGAGACTCCAAGGCAAAAGCAAAACCCAAAGTCCTCTGAAAAACCTGCAGACCCTGGGAGCATGAAAGAGCCCCCCATGGCCATTCCTGACCAAGGCTCCCCAGGGACTGGTCCCAGCAGATCCCTGAGGCCACTGGGATGTGGGGGGATGCTGAGGGCAGGACAAGGGGTGACAGTGCCCAGCCTTGCTGGGGCTGTGCCAGGAGGCCCCAGTGGCTCAGGACAAGGTGTCTCCTCACAGCCCTTGGTGGCACAGACCCTGCTGTGCCCCAGGGCACCAAGACTTGGCTTCTCTTTGTCCCCACCTGTCATCTCTGCCTCCAATTTCCTGCTCTAAATGGAACCTGGGGACACTTTCTCAGTCATGTCCCTCAGTGGGATCCATTAAAACTTGAGGAAACTTTGGAGTTTGATTCTGACTTGGAGTTCTGGAGAGGTTTCTTCATCTTCCTCTCAGGGACTGATGTTCAGGGCCTCAGCACAAACCCCAAGAGGGTCATTAAAGTCCTTGTGCTGTGTCTGTGCTGCTGAGCTGGGCTGGGCTCCTGGCACAGAGGCAGCTCCTGGCAAGGGCAGCGCTGCAGAGAGACAGCTCTGCCCAGGAGCAGCTCCTGTGCACAGCCCAGCAGGGCTGGGGCACTGCCTGCAGCCACCCCAGGCACAGCACAGAGGCACAGAGGGGTTAAACTCAGCCTGGGCTGGGAGCACAGAGCAGAGCTCACTGAGGGCTCACTAGAGCAGAAATCCTCACAGCATTTGAAACAGTCACTCTCTGGCTGTGGGAAGATAAGCTGCAGTTCCTGCAGGGATCTCCTGAAGCTGGCACATCCCACAGCTTCCAGGCCCTTCCAGGAGCACTCTCAGAGCTGCTGCAGCTCAGGGGATGTGGCCCTAGGGCAGGGCTGGGTTTCCCTGCTGCAGCAGCCGAGGCACAGCCCCAGGCAGCTCCCTGTGCCCAGGCTCTGCTGCAGGGCTGAGCAGCCGGGGCTGCAGCCAGGGGTGCCCAGGGCTGTCCTGCAGAGCAGGGTGCTGCAGCCCAGGGTGCTGTGCTGGGGCAGGGACTCTGCTGCCTGCCAGGGACAGCTCTCAGCCAGCCCGGGGAGCTGCTCCCAGTGCTGGGGAGAAGCTGTGGGGGCAAGGAGCGACCCTGAGCAGGGCAGGTGCTGCTGCTGAGAGGTGCTGGGTGGGGCAGGGCTGCTCCCAGCTCCAGACCAGCCTGGGCACAGCTCCAGAGAGCACTTCCCAAAAGAAGGTGAGCCTGGGATTGCTGTGAAGATCAGGAGATTTCCTGAGAGTGTTTTCAATTTCCTACCTGGAGCAGGGTAGGAAATTTGGGGTGATGGCAAAAAAGATTTTTTCTTTTTATACACTTTTCATGTATTCGTAGCTCTATAAACTATTATTATATAATAATATAAAAATAGTATATATAATAATAAATAAATACAAATATATTTTATAAATTTATATTATAAAAATGAATAAGATAATAAATAATAATGATAAATAAAAATAGTATAATACAATAAAAGTATATAAACTATATAATAGTATTATATATTTATAAAATTATAATCCCTAATTAACTCTATTAAACTCTTAATTAACTCTCTTAAAGTACTATTATATACCTCTATAACTATAATCCTTAATTAACTCTAGTTAATTTCCTAACCTTTCTCTTAGATTTTAGAACAAAAAGCTGACCTTCTAAATACATTCCTGAAATAATGTATAGCCTTATTATCAGGAAGAGAACCTACAAGAAAAACTTTTTTTTTTTTTTTTTTTTTTTTAACAAGAATATAAGCAGTCATAAAAAAAATAGGGGCAAAGAAGCCCTTGGGCCTACTCCAATATGTTGACCCAGGGGTGTGTAACAGGGGAAACCCAATCTCCTATTGAATGTTCCTGTTTAATAGCCTTATTAATCAACCTTAATAAATTGTTGGAATTGGGGGCTGGGTGTGCCCCATCCCCACTAGGACACCTAGAGGCTTCCAAGTAAGGTCTGTTTTTCAGTTTACTCTTTTAACATTACCTCAAGGGTTTTTTTCTCTTTTGATTATAGACAACAGGGGGATGAGAGAAGCAGAACTGAAATTGTAATCCCAGAATCACAGAACATTCTGAGTTGAAAGGGACACAGCAGGATCTACAAAGTAATATTTGAACATTAACAGAGACTCCAGATCTGTAACTTTGTGTGGTCACTCTCTCTGCTGGGAATCATCCAAAGGGCCTTCAGCCCCTCCTCAGCCCTGGGCAGCACCAGCATCCCCTTTGCAGGGCCCAGCAGGGCTCTCCTGAGCTGCCCTTGCCCACCTGCAGACAGACCCTGCCCCAGGCAGGGCCCTGCAGACAGGCAGGTTTCTGTGGGGCAGGTGATTGCATAGAGGGTGGGATGGGCTCTGTGAGCCTGGCAGGGACAGGGCAGCTCCCAGGAGGGAAATGTGCAGGCCCAGGGAGATGCTCAGGGAAGGAGAGGGGACTGAACAGAGCAGTGCTGGGGGCAGGAGGGCACTGTTGGTGTGTGGGAGGTGCCACGCACAGCTGAGTACAGGAACACTGCCCTGAGTGCCCGGCTGTCTCTGCCCTGCCCTCTCAGGCACAGCACCACAACATCTTCTCTTGTTTCTGCACTCCTCTGATATTGTCATTGTTATCTGCTGCTCTCAGGGAGGCTCTGGGATTGCAGCAGCTGAGTCAGGCACTGCCCTTGGGATTCCTGCCAGGCAGAGGTGTCCATGGGAATGGGGCGTCCAAGCTTCCCTGGGACCTGTGGGGCTGTGGGCAAAGCAGTCCATGGGAAAGGGGAATGAGCTGAGCCCCTTCCCTGAGATCCCATCATGAGCACACCTGGGGGTCTCCTTGCTGTGTCCTTCCAAGCTCTGAGTTGCTCTCCTGGGTGCAAATCTGTGCCAGAGCCTCTCAGAGTTCCCTGAGTGTTCCACAGGTAAGTGGAGAGATGTCACAGCTGAGGAAATGCTGTTGGGTTTGCCAAGGGAGCCGTGAGTGTCCTTGGCAGAAGGGGCTGCTCAGACCTTGCTCAGAGATGTTAGAAAGGGTGAGACTTTCAGGGATCCCTCTGCTCTCAGCAGGGTCTGGTTTATCCCAGGGTGACACAGGAGTGTGATTGTGCTCCAATGCCAGCCAAAGGTGCAAACCCAGGTCAGTTGGGAACAAGCCCATCCAGCCCCTCACCTTTCCCTGAGCCACAGGGAATCTTCTGCCTCTCACATCTCTCACTGGCAAACACTGAGTGCAGTAGAAATGCTGGGGATTTCTGTCCTCAGAGAACAAGGAATGATGTGTGGGTAGGAAAACAAACCCTGAAACCAACTCCTGCCATCCTTTTGATTTGGGAGTGCAGAAGTTACCAAGCCTTTCTGCATTAGGAGTGATTCCACTGACAAATCCTAAATATCCAGCCTTGTCCCTCTGCCACACAATCACAAATCTAGGGCAGTGGGGCAGGGATGATTCCTTGAGAGCCCCCATGCACAGGCCTGGCTGCTCCTGGCACACTCAGACAGCACAGCTGGAACTCAGTCAGGAACTTGGTGAAGGTTTTCCTAGAGCAGGAACGAAAGAGGGTGAGTCACAGCGGGACAGTCTACAGGGAATGGTCCAGGTTTGGTTCAAAGCAGCCTCAGCTGACTTGTCACTGTCCTTTATCCACAAACAGATCTCCATGGTCAGAGACAGCAAATGTCCAACAGCAGCTCCATCAGCCACTTCCTCCTGCTGCCATTGGCACACACGCGGCAGCTGCAGCTCCTGCACTTCTGCCTCTTCCTGGGCATCTCCCTGGCTGCCCTCCTGGCCAACGGCCTCATCATCAGCGCCGTAGCCTGCAGCCACCACCTGCACACCCCCATGTTCTTCTTCCTGCTCAACCTGGCCCTCACTGACCTGGGCTGCATCTGCACCACTGTCCCCAAAGCCATGCACAATTCCCTCTGGGACACCAGGAACATCTCCTACACAGGATGTGCTTTACAAGTGTTTTTCATTATGTTCTTCATTTCATCCGAGTATTCCCTCCTGACCATCATGTGCTATGACCGCTACGTGTCCATCTGCAAACCCCTGCACTACGGGACCCTCCTGGGCAGCAGAGCTTGTGCCCACATGGCAGCAGCTGCCTGGGCCAGTGGCTTTCTCTATTCACTCTTGCACACAGCCAATACATTTTCCCTGCCCCTGTGCAAGGGCAATGCCCTTGGCCAGTTCTTCTGTGAAATCCCACAGATTCTCAAGCTCTCCTGCTCACACTCCCACCTCAGGGAACTTGGACTCATTGTGGTAAGTGCTTTTCTGTATTTTGGCTGTTTTGTGTTCATTGTTTTCTCCTATGTGCAGATCTTCAGGGCTGTGCTGAGGATACCCTCTGAGCAGGGAGGACACAAAGCTTTTTCCACCTGCCTCCCTCACCTGGCTGTGGTCTCTCTGTTCCTCAGCACTGCCATGTTTGCCTACCTGAAGCCCCCCTCCATGTCCTCCCAATCCTTGGACCTCACACTGTCAGTTCTGTACTCGGTTGTGCCTCCAGCCCTGAATCCCCTCATCTACAGCCTGAGGAACCAGGAGCTCAAAGCTACAGTGTGGAGGCTGATGACTGGAGGATTTCAGGGATATTAAACTGCTGGCCAATTTCTGCAAATTACTTGTAATAAAAGTAATCTTTCATACTTTTTCTTGGATTGCTTGTGGGGTTATTTTTCATTTGTTTTAGTTTTATACTGTCCGTTCAAAAAAGCCACTGTGTGTTCCATTCTTCATTTTGTTTCATATTCTCTATGGCCACAAAATGTGTAAATGAAAGGCTGCACTCCTCATGGCTTCAAACAAACTAAAAGATTTCTCTCCCAGCAACATTTTTTCCAGAGATGTCCCTTTTATTTCCTTCTCTTGAGCTGCAGCAGCAATGTCTGTGTGCAGAGCTGGGGCAGATCAGTGCTGGCACAGCAGCTGTGCCCAGCAGCAGCAGCAGCAGCACTTGGTGTTGCCAGTGCTGCTCCCGTGCCACTGCCCCGCTGCCCTCCTGCCCCTCGTGTTGCTGCAGGGCCTGAGTGCTCTCGGGGCTGGGCACAGCCCTGGGGGTGGCAGTGCCGGGGCTGCAGCAGGGACAGGCCATGGGCACTGCTGGGGCAGCGCTGACGCCTCAGGGCAGGGCCTGGGGGCTCCAGGCTCCTTGGCCAGGCTCTCTCCAGAACACTTGGCCAGGCCAATGCTGAGCAGAGAAAACCCTCGTGAGCAGCCCCAGTCTGGCTGTGGGCAGGCTGGGGGCAAACAGCATGGCTGGTGCTCTGCAAGGGCCCTGCAAGGGGGAGACCCTGGCAAGGAGCAGCAGAGCAGGGGCTGATCCATCCCCACTGCGCTGGACACCCCAGGGCAGCGTCCCAGAGCGTCCTCATGCACCTGCCAACAACATCCCCCCTCTGCAGCCCTGGCCTCTCCCCCAGCTCACACAGGTGCTGCATCCTTGCAGGCACAGACACGGCAGCACTGGCTCAGGAGCCCCTGTTTGCATTGCACAGAGCAGTGTCAGCACCCCCATGGTGCTGCTGTGGGGAGATGGAGTTGAGTGAGCACAAATGCCATCAGCCCCTGGGGCCAGCAAGGGCTGGGGGACGGGAGGGAAACAACTCAGGTTTGTCATGGCCTCTGCAGTCAGCCAGAAAGTTTGTTCCCATCAGCTGTGAGTTTCTTGTCCCACTGTAGATGTTGTTGCTCAGAGCCGGGCTGACTGGCAGCCACACCTAAGCAACCCTGAGGGTTTCCTTTGCTTTCTTTACTCTGCCCTGCTGCAGATTTCTTCCTCTTGCTCATATCTGTCTTCACTCCCCTGCAAACAGCCCATCCCTCTTCCCTTTCCTCTCTGGCCCCACTCCCCATTTCAGCTCCTGATTTGGCGCCATGGGAACATCCCTTGGAGAGCAGGATCATCCTACAGGTGCTTCAGGAATTGTCTGCAGGGTCCTGCAGTGCCTTGTGCTGCTCCCTTGCCAGAGGCACCACAGGCCAGGGGGCACATCTGGGCTGCTGTGTCTGGGTGTGGGGCTCCCTGTTCTGGGCAATGAGGAGGGGCTGGAGAGGCTCTGCAGGACTGACAGGATGGGCTTTGGGGCTGTGAGGAGAAGCTGAGGGAGCTGGGCTGCTGGACCTTCTGAAGAGGAGGCCCAGGGCTCATCCTGCAACTGCTGCAGGTGTGGTTTCAGAGAATAACAGAATCAGCCAGGCTGGAAAAGACCTTGGATATCATCAAGTCTAAGCTGTGCCCTGACACTGCCTTTTCTCCCTGAGTTTCCTCTTCTCCAGGATAATCATCTCCAGCTCCCTCATCCACTCCTCACAGGACTTGTGTTCCACACCCCTCACCAGCCTTGTTGCCCTTCTCTGGACATGCTCCAGCCCCTCCATGTCCTTCCTTAATTGAGAGTCCCAGAACTGGGCACAACACTCGAGGTTCTGCTCAAACAGTGCCAAGAACAGGGGAAAGATCACTGCCCTGCTCCTGCTGGACACACCATTCTTGATCCAGGCCAGGTGACATTGACCTTCTTGACCACCTGGGCACACTGCTGGCACATGTCCAGCCTGCTGTCCATCAGTGCTCCCAGGTCCCTTTCTGCCTGGCCACTGTCCAGCCACTCTGTTTCCAGCCTTTAGCGCTGCAGGGGTTGTTGTGGCCAAAGTGCAGGACCCAGCACTTGGTCTTGTTAAACCGCACCTTGTTGGATTTGGGCCCTGGATCCAGCCTGTCCAGGTCCCTCTGCAGAGCCCTCCTATCCTCCAGCTGATACACACTCACACCCACATTGGTGTCATCTGCACATTTGCTGATGGTGGACTCAATGCCCTCATCCAGATCATCAATGCAGATATTGAAATCCACACTGGCTGGCTCTGATCCCTCACCCATCCTGTAGGTGCCCTGTAAAGGCACTCAAGGTGATCTGTTCCATCACCTTGCTGGGCACCCAGGTCAGGCTGACAGGCCTGGAGTTCCCCAGATCCTCCTTCCAGCCCTTCTTGGGGATGGGCTCACATTGACACCTCCAGTCCTCTGGAACCTCCCTGGTGAGCCAGGACTGATGATAAATGATGGAGAGCAGCTTGGGGAGCTCATCCAGCAGCTCCCTCATCCCCCTAGGATGGTTCCCATCTGGTCCCAGAGACACATGTGAGCATCTGAGTGGCTCAGCAGGTCCCCAGCTGTTTCCTCCTGGATTACGAGGGGTTCTTTTCTGCCTTCTATCCTCATCTACCAGCTCAGGAAGATACTTGTCCTGAGGTCAACTTGTCTTAATTTTCAAAAATGATGCAAACAATGGGTTAAGTTCCTGATTCTTTTTCTCTTCATTGGTAACCATATCCCTCCCAATAAACATTGGAGGTTATCGTTATCCCTCCTTTTGCCATGAATATATTTAGAAAATAATTTTTGTTATCCTTCACAGAAGTGGCCAGGTTAAGTCCTAATTGAGCCTTCACCTCTCTACTTTATTTTCTGCATGACCTAACAATTTCTTTAAAGACTTCCTGAGTTTCCAGCCCCTCTCTCCAAAGCTGATGCACCATCTTACCTCCTTGAGTTCCTGGATAAGCTCCATGTTCAGCCAGACCAGTAGTTTTCCTTGCCAGCTCACTTTTGGCACAGAGAGAGAGTATGCTTCTGCACCTTCAAGATTTATTTTTTGAAGTGTCTCCATCCTTTCTAGAAACACTTGTTTTTAAATCCTGTTCCCTTTAAAAAATCATGATTCATTTATCCCCACATCTGCTACCTGAATAGGCCGAACTCATCTCTCTAACTCCTGTGCAGAAGTTTTGTTGTTGCCTCTCCTTCTTTCACAGAATATTTTAATATTCTAAAACTCCTGCCATCCCCCACGAGTTCAGAGCACCTCATAACCCAGTCAGTCGCCTACAATTCCTGCTGTGCCCCGTGCTTTAAAGAGCCCGGTTAGAGCTCCCCAAGATCCCTCTAAGCTCTCCTGAACCATATATGTTGCCCCTTGAGAACCTCAAATCACCATTCAGAGGCAAAAGTGTCCCCGAAATGCCCTCCTGGACTCCAAACTCTCCACAAGATGCACTTCCTGGACTTCAGCACCCATCATGCTCCACGGTTCAGACTCACCAAAATATGAGTACTGGTCTAATACCGATACTTAACTGTGACAGACAAAATAATCTCTAACAATTTAAAGAGGTAATCCTCTGATAAGCACTGCAAAATCACAGGTGATTACAAAGTCTATTTATTAGCAAAGGATTCAAACAAATACATATTCATAATAACAGCCCCTCCCATCTCCCGCTTCCCATGGTAATTAGCTTGAGTAGCTATTAAGCATGCGTGATTGACTTCTTAGATTAAGTCTGGGGTCATTTTCATGGGGAGGGCTCTTAAACGGAGGAAGTAAGGTGAGACTTCCTCACCCTAAACTCTTGACCTTTTCTATCAATGACAGTACTAATGATTTCTGGGGATAGTCCAGTTTCTCAAAGAATGGGTTTCTGGTTGCATTGTCTGTGTTTGTTCAGGTCTGCTCACTAGTTTCGTCTTTTTCCATTGTAAGCGCAGCTGAGCAAACATGAAATGACAGACAATCAATTATTTAAGTTTCAGATAATTACTCCCTTCTAACTTCTAACTTTTAATTATTTTCAACAAGGTAACTAAAATTTTAGTTTTCTAAGATTAGTGTTTCATTCCCCACTTCTCCTTTGAAATGAGTAAATTCTTTTACTCAATATGGGGATTTCTCTTCATCTATCCAAGATGCATGGTGGCGATTTCTTAAGACTAAGCCATACGCCTTTGATAGCGATGCTGTCTGCCACTTGTCGTAGTATCCTCCAATTCCAAACAAGTACAGCAATAGACAAAATCAAACTGATACCAACTAAAATAAGCAGCACAGCGATTGGGTGAATTAAGGCATTAAGTAAATCAGTTGCGATTGGTGACCACCCAAATAGCACATCCCACCAATGATGAGACAGATGTTCTTCAAATCTTTTAAAAAACCCCTTGTATGGTCTCCACGTCATGGTGTATCATGATCAAAGTCCTTTTCTCTGCATCTTGAATCTCTTTAAAATTTTTTCTTAATTCCTGATGGTTCAGTAGCTGGGCAACTAGGGTTAAATTCATTCCTAGAGGCGCAGGCAATATTTCTTGCACAGTAACCAGGTTTGCCTTTATGTACTGATGTGATATTACAGGTGCCTGACAGGAAAAGTCGCATCCTTTGATTTTAGCAAAATTGCAAACACATAAATTGAATTGAGTCTCATCCACTATTTGATTGTGTATTATTATGGTGGGACATGCTGTTCTGAGACAGACACAACCTTGTCCTATAGACACAAGTGAAGTTGTCTGGTTGGTTAGATGCATTTCAAAGTGGCAAATGCTTTGGTCCGTGTCCAGGCAGGTATCTTTGTCATCTTCTAAAGTTCCTTCACATATATATCCCAATTGTTTTCTCATAGAACAGGGCTCTAGGTTAATGGTCTGCCATTTTCCTTCAACTTCTCGTGCCCACATTCTATGTTCAGAAGGATACAATACAGTCCCTTCATGATTTAGTCCTAGAGCAACTATTGGATGTATTAAGCTCACAGATGCACTATGTATAGTTAAAACAAAAGTTGTCAGTGTATTTGTATCAGGGTCATACGTAAAATTAACCAAAACCCACCAAGGTTGAAGCTCTCTTTCCATTTCAGAGGCATTGTCCCAAACAATTTTGCAAATTTCAGCAGGGAATATCCCTTCTTCACCTTTCCTGATGACTGTGGCAGCCACTGACTGCATCCACATTTGTGCTTGGGTACATCCAAGAGCCAGAGAAATGTTCGCACTAGCAGTGCCTAGGGCTTTAATTATTTCCTCATGGTCTTGTTTTTCTGTATTTTCCCATTTTGGTAATATATTGGTCAGTTTCCAATGATTGTTCCCTAGTGCTAATAAAGAAGATTGCAAAGGCTGCCGTAATTTAACTAAATCACTTCCCATCATAGTCAATTTGTTCATTAACACCTCAGAATCCATTGTGTTTAAAACTCCCAATCCTGTTCCTAATATCCCAGTGAGGTCTCTCTTTTTCTTAAAACTTGTGGGCATACAGTTTTGAAGCCAAGTAGTGCATTCCATAAAAGGAGATTTGAGAAATGGGGCACATTCTGGCCAAATGGCAGAAGCATTTACTTGCATTCCCATTTCTACTTGCTTCAGAGACCATTCTGGGTTAGTTAGCAGTCTCTGAATTCCTGTTTTCTTGATAGCATGTGGTCCAATTTTAGTAATTGTGGGAATTATAGATTGTTCATTTTTCTCTGAAATAATTGGAGTCTGGATTGTTACAGCTCTCTCTGACAGAGGTGGGGTTGATTTGTCTTTGATGTTGTGAAACTCAATGCAATATTGAGTAATATTAAAATCAAGATCAAACCCTTTTGCTGCACATCCTTTAAGTCTAAACTCAAGACACATGGTCAAACATTTGTCACAGCATCCAGGACCAACTTGGATGAGTTCCATGGGTGGATGGTGAGCTTCATGGAACCCATCTTGTACGAATGCATATTCACATCCCCAAACATTCCTTTCTTCCCACATACTTGCATTCGTGACCCTTAACATTTTGCTTAAAGCCCTACGAGAGTAGGGATCGTAAGCTTTCCCTTGGCATTGATAAATCCCGGTTACATTGTACTGGTGTGGTGTTGCTTTGACTCTTATTATAGTCATGGCAATGACCACAAGGGTCACAACCGTTTGCATTATGTCCATGATAGCTGTAAGTTCATTACTCGCTGTTCTTGGTGAATTTCAGCTTCAGGTCTCCATCGCCTGGTGCAATTTTCCAAATTTCTTCAGGAGCCTTCTTCACTCAGGAGTGATGGATCCAAGCCTTCTGTTCTTTGATCTTGACTGCTGTGAAGGTGGTGAGGAGTACCTGCAATGATCCTTTCCACTGTGGTTCCAAAGTCTTCTCTGCAAAAGGCTTAACATATACATAATCACCAGGTTGTACATCATGTACTGGCCCATCTAATTCTCTGCTTTGGGCCCCAGCCACATATTTTCCAATTTCTCTCTGGGACTCCAAAACATGGTATTATTTCTTGTAACAATGCCTTGGTCACCTCTCGTGCCTTAGCTGTCCGGGTAGGGAAGGCTTCTGGCCATCCTGAAAAGGTATCTGTTAACACTAATAGGTAACGATACCCCCCTTTCCTGGGCAGTTCCATAAAATCAATTTGCCATTGCTGCCCAGGTCCACAACCTTTCCCAATTTGTCCAACTTTAGGCTTTGGAAATTTTTTAGGATTAGTTCAGAGGCAAAGACCACACTGACGAGTTACTTGTGTTACTGTGCCTTGTAATTTTCTAGCCAGAATTCTGTCCTTTAAATAATTGCATAGGGCATCCATTCCCCAATGTTTTCTCATGTTCTTTTAGCACTAGTGACCACTACAAGTAAGCAGATACTACAGCTTTTCCTTCTTTGGTTACAGTCCACCCTTCCTGGTTATAAATTGCTTCTTCTTCCTTAATAAGTTTTTATCCTTTTTGTTATATACTGGCTTACCTTCAATAGAGATCTTTCCATCTGGAATTAATGCTGCCTTGACTATTTCATTGGGTACCTCACCTTTGGCTGCATCTTTTGCCTCTCTGTCCGCCAGCATATTTCCTTCTTCCAATTCTGAGCTCACTTTTTGGTGTCCCTTGATGTGCATAATAGCTACCTTTTCAGGTAACTGAACTGCATCTAATAGTTTTAGTATTTCTTGTGCATGTTTAATATTTTTCCCTTGTGAGTTTAGCAGTCCTCTTTCTTTCCAAATAGCTCCGTGTGCATGAACCACTCCAAATGCATACCTTGAATCTGTATAAATGTTGATTTTTTTTTCCTTTTGCCACCTCTAAGGGCCAGGTTAAGGTGATTATTTCAGCTTTTTGTGCAGAGGTATTTGCTGGCAATGGTCCAGACTCTATTACCTCTCTGCTTGTGGTAACTGCATACCCAGCATGTCTTTTTCCACTGATGATATAGCTGCTCCCATCAGTGAACCAGCTCTCAGCGTCCTCGAGCAATGTCCTTCAGATCCAGGCGACTGGAGTAGGTGGCTTCAATGGTCTCCAGGCAGTCGTGGATCACTGGTTTTCCCATACTCCTGATCTGGAAGTCCCAGGGCTGGAGCTGACATAAGAACCTTCTTTAGTTGGTTGAAGGCTCGTGTTACTTCTGTTGTCCACTGAAGATCCCTGCTCCCTTCCGTGATTAAGGCATACAGGGGTTTAATGAACAATCCATAGTTATAAATCCACAGTCTGCACCACCCCGTCATGCCTAGAAAGGTTCTCAGTTCTTTTACTGTCTGGGGTTTTGGGGTTTGGCATATTGCTTCCTTATGGTCTTGCCCCAAGGTCCTTTGTCCAGCACTCACTTCATAGCCCAGGTAAATCACTGTTTGTTTCACCATCTGGGCTTTCTTTTGGGATACCCAATACCCCTGCAGGCCCAAAAAGTTTAGGAGGCTTACCGTCCAATCCACACACGCCTCTTGGGTCCAGGTGGCTATTAAGAGGTGATCCACATACTGAAGCAGCTGTCCTTCTCCTGGTGGGGGTTCCCAAGACTCTAAATCCTTTGCCAGCTGTTCTCCAAATATGGTAGGGGAGTTCTTGAACCTCTGGGATAGTGCACACCATGTGAGCTGAGTTTTACGTCCAGTTTTGGGATTCCCCCATTCAAATGCAAAAATTTTCTGGCTGGTTTCATGGAGAGGGAGGCAAAAGAAAGCATCCTTCAAATCTAAAACAGTAAACCAGGTTAGTTCAGGTGTTAAAAGAGTTAACAAAGTGTAGGGGTTAGCAACCACTGGGTATAAATCCTCAGTTATCTTATTAACAGCTCTTACATCTTGTACTAACCTGTATGATCCATCAGGCTTTTTCAGGGGCAAAATAGGAGTATTAGAATTGGATTGACATTCTTTTAATAGTCCTATTTGCAAAAAGTTTTCAATGATTGGGCTAATTCTTCTCTGTCTTCCCTTTTCAAGGGATATTGTTTGACCCTTACCGATTGTTCTCCTTCTTTAAGCCGGATTTGAACTGGTGGAGCATTCTTTGCTCTCCCTGGTATATTAGAGGCCCACACTCCAGGGAACACCTGATCTTTTATTTTCTTAATAATTTCTTCTTCATTTTCAACTTCAAATTTTTTTTTGTTATTAGCATTAAGCTTAACAATTTTACATATTGTTGATCTTTTACCTCCAAACTAATTTCCCCATTTTTAAATATTATCTTTGCTTCCAGCTGCTCTAGCAGATCCCTGCCCAAAAGTGCAGATGGAGATTTAGGCATATAGAAAAATTAATGAATTCCTCACTCTTTTCCAAATTTATACTTTAATGGTTTGCAAAAATATGCTTTTTCAGGTCAGCCAGTCGCCTTTTTACATTTTCTGTATTACTGCTACTAGTTTCTTTGTCCCTGGTTTGCACCCCTCTTTCCGATTGCTGGAAACTCTCCATGCCTCATTTAGCAAAGTCTCCAAGTTCTGACTTGCTGGGCCTCACATCTTCTGGAGCTTTCACCTGATGTCACTTGTAGATTGCCCTAAAAACAAGTTTACCAATTGTTGTATTCCCTCATCCGATTCAGGATCCAGGGTGGTGTGTCAACGTATTGCCTCTCACACCTGGTCTAGAAATTCAGAAGGAGTTTGAGAGGAATTTTGTTTAATAGCATAAACATAAAATAGCATAACATAAAATAGAGTGGATACAGTCAAGTTGGCTCTTGTGTTTCGGGAATTGGGGGTGGTTTAATTTTTTTGTCTCTTCTTCTTGAGTTTTCATACAATATACTTTGTTAGGATGTGTACACCTTTGATTTATTGAGCATGTGCTGCAACACTTCTTGGGTTTTTCTTTATTAGCTTTATTATCTTTCTTGAGAGCCAACACTAAAGAGTCAGAGGGTGGTCTAATTCCACAAGCCCTTTGCCACTCAGGGTGATTCTTAAAGGTGAAAAACATGTCAGCATAAGTAACTTCATGCCATTTCTGCTCACACCTAAGGAAAAGCATCAGCTGCAAAGTGTTTAGTCCAATGTTCCTGATGGGGGCTACTTCGCCCCTTCCTCAAGTTTATAAAGTGGCCACCACTGTGTACTCAACTTAATAAGCTCTCTTTTAGTTTCTGTATTCTTATGATCCACCAGCTCTTTCCAATATGCCAAAACACATCCTAAAGGACTACCTTTAGGAGCCCCTTTGCTTTCACTTGCCCCCATACTGAAAGTTCTTTTCCTCCTTAATGCCTTTTAACCTTATCCCAGCTCCGGAGCTTCACCTGGCAGTAACTTGGTACAAAGATCTTCCACTTATACACTTCTCTGACCCACAATTCTCAACAAACTACACAATGAAACACAACTCAGGGGTCACAGTCACAGCCCTCCCTTGGACAGGGAAGTTCTTTTATCCTGGGATCCCCCTCCCTGAATCAGTGCTCCCAGAAGCATTGCCCTGGTGATGTTGATGCTGGATGTCTCCTTAAGAGGTCTGGGCACAGAGAAGAATGAGCCCCTTGAGGGCTGGCCCTATTTGGACAACCTGCTCTTCCACCCCAACCTCACCATGTCTGACATCACCCACCTTTTCGGAGTGACATCCTAAAACATTAAAGAAAATTACTGGATTTTCTTTATAATTAAAATAGATTTTTTTTTTAAGTTAAATATGTATTTTTAATATTTATAATATTATTATTTTTATTACCTTTTTAAAATATTCATATTAAAAACTCTATACATTTTTAGCAACCAAAAAAATTATTGGTCATTGCTTCATTAATTAATTGACCACTATTGGCTATTGATTTCTTCCTTTTCATGCTAATTAGTCTTTTTATTAGTCCTTTTGTATTCTTTTTAATCATTTTTTCACACATGGTAAAAAGGGCCTTTTTGGGGTACATGGAGACATTTCTGGGGCACATTTGGGGCTGTTTTGGGTCTGGGGATGGAATTTGGAAGGAAGTTGAGGGTCAGAAGGACACTTAGGGGCATTGAGAGGGTACTGAAGTAGTACTTAGGGATCCTGAGAGAAAATCTGGGCATCAAAGTGGCAGCTGGAATTCCAGAGGGGCACCTGGAGGTCAGGAAGGGGAATCTGGGGCCCTTTGGGGTCCAGGCGGGCACTTGGGGGCTCTGACGGGGCTCTCTAGGGCACGGGAAATGATGGGAGTTGTAGGTGCAGGAATAATACGGTTTAATGGAACCACAGAGCATCACAGGAGTTCTCGGCACAGCTGCAATGTCTCTCGGTGTGGCGCAGTGCATGATGGGACATGAAGTCAAGGCTGGAATGGCGCTCTACAGGAACAGTGGAGCATGATGGGAGCTGTAGTCCCGGAAGTGGCTCGAATCGGGTGTTTTGGGGTCCAGGAAAGCACCTGGGGGGCACTTTTGCATCAGAGCTGTGACTAGAGGTCCTCAGGGGGGAACGTATATGGTTCAGGAGCACTTGGGGGAACTTGGGGAGCTCTAACTGGGCTCTTTAGGGTGGGGCATGGCAGGAGTTTTAGGAGCGGAAATGTGTTATGAGGGACTCTGAAGCTGCCAGGGATGAGAGGAGATGAATTCCCAGAAGTGGCTGTAATGGGCATCCATGAGGTTTGGAGTATTCAGAGGATTTGTGGACTGCTTTTGAGGTGGTCCCAAATGGGCGCTGAGGGGGCACTTATGAATCCTGGAGGGTCTGGGGACACTTATGGGACATGTGGAAGGCGGATACCAGGGGTTCTGTGGGGCACGGGCATGACAGGTGTTGTAGTCCCAGCTCCAATAGGGCTAAATCGGGCTGTGGGGCATGATGGGAGTTGTAGGCAAAAAGAAAAGATGGCACCGACCCCAGGCACCGCCCCTGAGTCCCCGATCCTGGTGCTGATTGGCTGCGGGCAGTGATGGGCGGAGGCAGGAGCAGCCCATTCAACCCCTCCAGTCCCTCCCAGACCAGCTCAGTTATTCCCCAGTACAGCCCAGTACATTCCCAGTGCCCCTCCAGTGCCTCCCAGTAAAGACCAGTTCATCCCCAATGCAGCCCAGAGCAATTCCAGTGCCCCTACATGCCCTCTGAGTACACCCCAGTCCCTCCCAATAAACCTGAGTTCATTCCTATTCCCTTCCAGTTTCTTCCAGTGTCATCCATAGTACACCCCAATGTCCTCCAGTCTTCCCCACAGTGTTCCCAGTTTGTCCCAGTATCCCCCAGTTTCACTCACAGTATCCCCAGTTTGCCCCAGTATTGCCCAGTATCACTCCCAGTATGTCCCAGTATGTCCCAATGTGTCTCTGTGCACCCCCACAGTCCCTCCCAGTCCACCCAGATTCCCCCACCAGCATTCCCCGTGTTTCCAGGTTGTCCCAGTCCTCCCCAGTATCACAACCAGCGTATCCCAGTGACTCCCATAGAGTTCCCACTGATTCCCAGTATGTCCCAGACCACTCCAGTATCACTCCCACTATGTCCCAGTGTCTCCCAAAGGGTTCCCAGGGTTCCCAGTATGTCCCAGTCCTCTCCAGTGTTTCCAAGGAAACTTCCACTTCTCACGGTTTCCGTGGCACCCAAACCCAGCAGTGGGGTCAGTGCAGTGTCCATGGCCACAGCCCCTTGTGGTGGCCCAGTGCAGGTTGGGATGATGATCCACCCTCAAAACTGGCCCAGAGCAGCTCTGCAGTGTTTCTGGTGGCATCTTGGGCTGGCACACACCTGAGGAGTGTTTGTAATGGGGAAACTCAGGAGTTTTAGAGTGCTTCAAAAATAAAAATAAAAATAAAGGAGAAACATCTCTTTTTCTCAATGCAGCCAGTTCTCCAACCTAATCAGGTCCCAGTGAGTGAGGAAAGACAGGATGAGGTTGGGCAATATGGAGCAAGGCTGCCCACACAGCGTCAGACCTCAAGGCACAGATTCTCTGAGCAGGCCAAACCTCCTGAGGAGAGACCCTGGATCAATATCAACCACAGAATGCTGCAATAACCTCTCTTCAAAGAGATCAGCAGTAAAAAATAGTCTTTAAAATAAGAATGCGTACTTCTTAGAAGCTCTTTGACATATTTCTCCATAAGTAGAGTTGAAAAACTTCCTGATGAACTGCACTAGACCAGAGGGAAATCAAGGCAGAGCCATGGTTTGTTAGGAAACCTCTCAAGAACTCCAAGTGAGAATCAAACTCCAAAGTTTCTTGAAGTTTTAATGGGTCCCACTGAGAAACACAAGTGAGAAAGTGTCCCCAAGCCTCAATCAGAGCAGAGAACTGGAGGCAGAGATGACAGGTGGGGACAAAGAGAAGCCAAGTCTTGGTGCCCTGGGGCACAGCAGGGTCTGTGCCACCAAGGGCTGTGAGGAGACACCTTGTCCTGAGCCACTGGGGCCTCCTGGCACAGCCCCAGCAAGGCTGGGCACTGTCACCCCTTGTCCTGCCCTCAGCATCCCCCCACATCCCAGTGGCCTCAGGGATCTGCTGGGACCAGTCCCTGGGGAGCCTTGGTCAGGAATGGCCCTGGGGGCTCCTTCATGCTCCCAGGGACTGCAGGTTTTTCCAAGGACTTTGGGTTTTGCTTTTGCCTTGGAGTCTCTGAGAGCTTTGTGCAATCATGGCCTCCAATTATCTGCTTTAATTAGTCTCTTGAGAACCTTTCTCAGTAACAACACTCAGTGAGGCTCAACTGCCTCCAGGTACTTTAGTTTTTTAAGGTACTTTCCTTTTTCCTTTCCTCTCTGACTCTCTGAGATGTTTTTGCTCAATCATGGCCTCCAGTTCTCTCCTCCAAGGAGTCCATGAGGAGCCTGTGTTGGGGATGGATCTCATTTTGGGTTTTTCTTCTGACTTGGACTCCTCTCAGGCCCTGAGGTTCAAGGACTCAACACCAAATGCACCATGGGGCTCATTGGGATCAACATGGGTTTTCTTCCTTTTTCTGAAGCAATCTAAA
>JAREIS010001555.1:0-18123 GCA_030060385.1 Muscicapa striata striata
GGAGGTGGTGGAGACACCTTCCCTGGAGGCATTTTAAAAATGCCTGGGCCCGGCCTTTGGAAGGGCCCTGGTTTTCTTGATAGGTGTTGTTATCGGGTTTGGGGATGATCTCACGGGGTTTTAACCTTTAAATTCTGTGATTCTGATTCAAAAATTCTCCTTTTCCATGGGGGCCCTGCAAACAATGGACCCAAGGCTCTGTGTGCCAGGCAGAGGCAGGCAGGACGCAGAGCTGTCAGCAAAGGAAGGGCCAGCCAGGTGGGGCAGCCGGGGATGCCGACAGCCTGTAGGGACAGAGGCGCAGGGCATGGACACCGTAGGACAGCCTGGGCTGCAGAGGGCACAGGGATGGGCAGTAGCTGAAAGGCCCTGCCAGAGCCAACTCCTGCAGCACTTGGGCCATGGCTGCTGGCCCTGGGCCCTTGGCCAGCAGGGGACAAGTGAGCCTTGCTGTGCTGGGGCCTCATTGCCTCCTTGTCCCTGCTCAGCAGCCTGGCAGGGACCGCCCCATGCTCCTGCCCTTGGCATTGCACATCCCCAGAGCCCAGTGGCCCGGGAAGAGCCCTGAGCAATGAGGGAGGGACAGGATGTGCCTTGCCAGGGGCTGGGGCTCAGGCCTTGTCCCTTTGCATTTCTGAAACACATCCAGGTTTGCTCAGCATCAGAGACACCTTTCCCTTGTTTGTTCCCACTTGTCATCAGTGCCTCCATTGTTCTGCTCTAACTGGAACCTGGACACTCTTTCACAGTCATATCCTCTGTGGAATCCATTAAAACTTAGAGAAACTTGGAGTTTCAATTTAACTTCAAATTTTGAGAAGTTCTTCATGCATTCTCTCAGGGACTGAGTCTGATTTAAACAGCACCAAATCCCCAAGAGCATCATTAAAAGTCCTTGTGCTGTGTCTGTGCTGCTGAGCTGGGCTGGGCTCCTGGCACAGAGGTAGCTCCCAAGGTAAACCAAGAAAAGCTTCAAAAAGACATCACTGCTGAGGAGCAGCTCCTCTCCCAGCCCAGCAGGGCTGATGGCACTGCCTGCAGGCACTGAGGGGACAGAAGCCAGGCACAGACAGGTTAAAGGCAACCAGGACTGTGAAGACGTTGAGCTGAGACTTCACTTGGGGAAACATCTTCACAGCCCTGGACATGGTGATTCTGTGGGTGCAGGGCAATGTCCCCTGTGCTCCTGGAGGGATGTCCTGGAGCCAGCACAGCCCACAGCCTGGGGATGTGTCAGGAGGACTCTCCCAGTTTCTCTGAGGCACAGGAGCAGGAGGAGGATGTGCTGCAGAGCAGGGCTGCCTGGGCACTGTCAGAGGGATAGGGCAGGACGGCTCCTGCTGCCAGGGAGCTGCAGGGGCTGAAGCTGGGGCTGCAGCCAGGCTGCCCAGGGCTGTCCTGCAGAGCAGCTCCTGCAGCCCTCAGGCTCTTGCCAGCCCAGGGATGTGCCACCTGCCAGGCCAGCTCTCAGCCTGCCTGAGAGACCCATGGACGTGGAGGGGAGTTGGGTGCAGGAGTGACTCCTGCCAGGGACAGTTCCTGCTGTGTGCAGAGGGTGCTGTGTGGGCCAGGACTGCTCAGAGCTCCAGCTCATGCCCAGGTCATTTCAGAGGGACTTTTCATGAGCTCATTCATGGCAGGAGTTTCCTGCTTTCCTGAATCTGTGCTTCCACTTTCCCAGGCCAGCTTGGTGGCAATGGAAACTCAGCTGTGCAGGGTAGAGCAGGGACTGAGGCTCTTAAACCATACACATGAATTTTCTGGGAACCTCAGCAGCCTCTCCACCTCCCCAGCCTCCAGATCCATCCAGCATCACCTTTCCATGGTGCCAGGCCTGGGGAGCTGTTCTTTAATCCCTGCAGCCCTAAGCAGCTGCAGGGCAGAGCTGGCCCAGGAGGCTGGGCTGGGCTCTGGCCTAGGAGGAAGGAGCCGGGCCACAGGAACAGCTCGGGCTGGGACAGCTGCAGCAGCAGAGCCATGGGCAGGGAGGGAGGAGGCAGTGCTGAGGAAGCCCTGCTGCAGGGCAGATGTGGCACCTGCCAGCCCTGCCCTGCAGGGCAGACACTGCCCTGAGCAGCACAGCTCTGGTGTCCCCTCCCAGCCAGCACAGCCCTCAGCCCGGGGCTCGGGCCCTCAGTGCCCTCCTGGGCTGTCAGAGCAGCACCAGACATGAAGGGCATCTCTCCTGCCATGTGCCATTCCCTGCTGACCAGGGCCTGAGGGCCACTGTCCTGCCCTGGTGTGCCTGGGAGGGGCTGTGCAGGGCTGGCCAGGAAAGGCTTTTCCTCAGGGCTGGCTCTCTCTCTCCTTCCCTTGCCCAGGTACTCCTGGCATTGCTGACGGCTCTCTGGGAATGGCAGTTCCAGCTGCAGGCTCAGGCCCAGCCCTTGGGCTCCTCCTGTGCAGGCTGAGCACAGCAATGGCATGTCCCAGCTCCCTGTGCCCTGGGAGGTCTGGGCAGAGGCAGGCCTGGGAGGCTGGGAATGAGCCAACTCTCCTCAAGAGCAGCTCCATCAGCCACTTCCTCCTGCTGCCATTGGCACACACGCGGCAGCTGCAGCTCCTGCACTTCTGCCTCTTCCTGGGCATCTCCCTGGCTGCCCTCCTGGCCAACGGCCTCATCATCAGCGCCGTAGCCTGCGGCCACCACCTGCACACCCCCATGTTCTTCTTCCTGCTCAACCTGGCCCTCACTGACCTGGGCTGCATCTGCACCACTGTCCCCAAAGCCATGCACAATTCCCTCTGGGACACCAGGAACATATCTTATGGAGGATGTGCTGCTCAGGTATTTTTCTCTGTCTTCTTCATCTCAGCAGAGTTTTCCCTCCTGACCATCATGTGCTACGACCGCTACGTGTCCATCTGCAAACCCCTGCACTACGAGACCCTCCTGGGCAGCAGAGCTTGTGCCCACATGGCAGCAGCTGCCTGGGCCAGTGGCTTTGTCAATGCTCTGCTGCACACAGCCAATACATTTTCCCTGCCCCTGTGCCATGGCAATGCTCTGGGCCAGTTCTTCTGTGAAATTCCACACATCCTCAAACTCTCCTGCTCACACTCAAGCCTCAGAGAACTTGGGCTCATTGCTGTTAGTGCCTGTTTGGTATTTGGCTGTTTTGTGTTCATGGTTTTCTCCTATGTTCAGATCTTTAGGGCTGTGCTGAGGATCCCCTCTGAGCAAGGACGGCACAAAGCCTTTTCCACCTGCCTCCCTCACCTGGCCGTGGTCTCCCTGTTTATCAGCACTGCAGTGTTTGCCTACTTGAAACCCCCTTCCATCTCCTCCCCATCCCTGGACGTCTCAGTCACAGTTCTGTACTCAGTGATGCCTCCAGCCCTGAACCCTCTCATCTACAGCCTGAGGAACAAGGAGCTAAAAGATGCCTTGAGAAAATTTATGACTTTATCTTCTCAGAAGCATAAAACTCTTTTATGCTGCAGAACCTTTAGAATGTAATTCTTTATAATCTCAGGCTTTTTTTCCAATTTGTCCATTTTTTTCTATGGTAAATTTTTCTATTGTTTTATGTTTCATAAAAAATACTACTACATTACTCTTTGCATTTCTACATTAATATCTACCCTTCTTTTGAAACACAAAGACTTGATGACATCTCCTCCCTGTGCATTTAAGTAAAAACAAGTGCCTGCCCTGTCCTTTGTGTCCAGTATCCTTCTTTAGCCATTCTCTGTCTCTGCAGGGGCAGTGCCTGTGAGCAGAGGTGGAGGGAAGAGACTCCCAGCACAGCAGGACAGCCAGGGACAATGGCCCTGGCTCTCCCCACATCTGCTCTTCCCAACTCCACCCTCTCCTTGCCAGCCCTCCTGTGGCTGTAAGGCCACAGTGCTCTGGCAGCTTGGTCACTGTCCTGCTGCGTGTCCGTGCTGTGAGCACAGGCAGGGACAGGCCATGGGCACTGCTGGGACACAGCTGGGCTCCAGCACAGCAGCTCCAGCAGCAAAGGGCATCTCCTGAGGACAGGGCAGGAAGGCTTTGCTCTCTTCCAGAGCTGCTGTCAGGAATGTGCTCCAGGAATGCCCTGGCAAAGCAAAGCCCAGTGCCTGGGGCAGAGGGGCAGTGTGCAGGGGGCACGCAGCAGTGTCCTGGCACAGCCAGAGCTCCTGGCATGGACCTGAGGGAGCAGCAGAGCAGGGCCTGGGCTGTGTCTTTGTTCTGGGGACAGCCTGGGAAGGTGCCCCAGGGCAATTGTCCCACACCAGCCCCTGCAACCACCACACCCAGCACTGGCCTCTCCCCCACCTGCAGGAGGTTGTTTGTCCCTGCATGGAGGGACACCAAGTGACCAGGCCAGCAGTGTGTGTTTGCTCTGTACTGAGGAGATTTCAGCCGTGCATCATGTGTGTGGGGGGAAATGAACCCAAGTGAGCACAAACACCACCATCAGCACTCGGGGGTGCCACAGTTCTGGGGGCACAAACAGTGCCTTCAGGGCACTTCACTCTGAGAGTAATGGCCTCTGTGAAACCACCTGAATTCTTTGCTGGGCAGTGCTGAGGACTGCATGGAGAGGAACATCCCAAGGGAGAGAGGTTCCAGAGAAAGTGCTCAGGTGCCCTGGGGTGCCTTTATGATGCTGAATTGTATCCTCATCCATGTGTTTAGCCCAGTAATAAGTTCTGCACTATTAAGACTGGCTCCAAGAGTGAAGGGAGGGAGGATATGGCACGCAGTGTGTGTGGGCAGAAGCTTCATCTTCACTCCCCTGCAATTCTTTCGCTGTCTTGGTACGTGTTGTTCTGCAGCACAGAGAGTGAGCAGAAGAGAGCTCTCCTTTGCTTTTAGTTAGGTTTTTTTTCACTAGTTGAGGCAGAGAAGTTCCCTGGACGCTGGCTGTTCCTTTTCTTGGAACTGTTCAGCCCTGCTCTGCAGGGGAAACCCAGAGGAACACTGGGAGCTCACGCCTGTGGCCCACCAGAGCCAGGATGGCATTCCAGTGCTGCAGGAGACTGAGGGAGCTGAGCCACACCCCACAAAAGGACTCTCTTTAACCCCAGAAAGACTTTCTGAATGTGCCATCTCTTCAGAGCAACTAGAGGTTTCATTGTGTAATATCATTCATTTTATCATGTGTGGGAGTACTTTGCTTGTTAATTAAACAGCTTTTTCCACTTTTCTCGAAGGAGATTTTTGTCTGCTGAACTGGTGTTGGAAGGAGCCACTCGAATTTGCTTTCTAGAGGGACACCTTCAGAGGTTTTGTCCCTAAATTAGCCCTAAACTAGGACATCAGAGCATCCAAGGGCTGCACAGAGAGACCATTGGAGTGCCCTGGTCTGTGGGGAAAATCAGAGCTGCCTCCCTTCTTAACCACTCCAAGGACTTGGACAGGGCTGTGCTGTGCTCTGGGCACTGACCTGGAACTGAGGGATGTGGAAAAGGCCTTTGGTTTCAGGAATGTTGACAAGGCTGGGCACTGCCCCCATGGGACCTCTCTCAAACCCCTTGGAAAGGGCAGAGCCATCCCAGAGGGTCCTGTGCACTTGGGAAGGGCAGACATGGAACCACTCTGCAACCAGGGCAGGGAGGGGCACTGGGACATCACAGACTGGTCAGGCTCAGCAGGGAAGGGCATGTGGCAAATCCTCCTTTAGCCATTCCAGGCACTGGCAGCACAAGGCAGGGACGGCAGAGCCCCCATGGAGGGAAGAGAAGGGGATGTTGTGTGCCCAGACTTTAGCCAGGCCTGTGACATGGTCTGCTGTGCTCTCCTCAGAGCCAGACTGGAGAGAGCTGGGCTGCAGGAGTGGAACATGGGGTGGGTGGGAATTTGGCTTAACAATGAGGGTCAAATGTCATCCATAGCATAGAGTCCCCTTGGTGGCCACTCCCTGGTGACATCCCTCAGTGACCCATCACCACTGTGGAACATTTCTGTTATTTCTACAGTGGCATGAAGTGCACTTTCAATTCCTTTGTGGATGCTGCCAAGTTGCAGGGAGTCTGTGACCAAGCTCATCTAGTTAATGGTGACTGCAAAATGCAATTGAGCAAGATGACTGAGTTGGGTAAATTTGTCTTGCCATCAGGTCCCAACCAAGCCACAAGAAAAGCAGAAGAAACTTATGCATCAGAAGAAAGGCAGTTCAGAAGGGAAAATCCCAAACCCAACCAAAAATAAAAACCCAAACCTAACAAAAAAAAAAAAAAAAAAAAAAAAAACAAGACCCACCGACAATAACATAAATAATAACGCCACAAACAAACCTACCACAAAAAGCAAAAGCCACAAACAGAAGAAATGCAAATCCACAGGAAATCTCCTTGCAGCAAATGTTTAATCACCTTGTGGCAGGAGAGGATTCTGTATGTGTAAGTGCTGTTCTGAAAGAAAAATGTCTTAAAAAAGAAATCAATCCCCTTGGCCCCCTCCCCCCCCTCCCGTTTCTCTCAGTTTATTGCTGGTCATGGTGTGACATAGAATAGAACATCTCTTGGGTCAGTCCAGCCCAACTGTCCCATCCCTGTTCCCTTGGGAACACTTGCCCACCTCAAGCCCATAGGTTTGAGGGGGGTGCAGACATGCCTCATGCAGGGCGAGCACTGTGACGAGGACAGGAGAACACAACAGAACAACCTTGGAGAAATGGATAAAGGATGTAGCTGAGGCAAACAGAAGACACAAAACCTTATCAGAACGGGTACAGCATTGGTTTATTGAGCACAGACTGCAGCATTGCTTAGGATTCCCTCTATTAGCCTTTCTGTCCTTTTCAAGGGCCAATACCAAGGGATCAGAGCGGGGTCTGATGCTGCAATCTCTCTGCCACTTGGGATGGTTCCTGAGAGAGAAAATCATATCTGCGTATGTCACCTCCTCCCATTTCTGTCCTCTCCTGCAATAAAACCTCATAGTCTAAAGTTCCAGCTGGTGGCCATCTGAGACCTTCTCCCAGCTTATAAAGGGGCCATCATAGCATGCAAAATTTGATCAAACTTCACTTATTTCCAGTGTCCCCATCTCCTACTAACTCTTTCCAGTGTGTCAAAACACAGCCTAAAGGTCTAGACTTAGAAATCTCCTTGCTTTGACTAGCACCCATTATCTCCTTCTTTTTGTGTTACCCTGCTTCCACCCAAATTTCTCTCCACACAGCCTCACTGTCCTTTACCAATCTTCCCCCCACGTGCACACCCAAGTTGCAGGTACTAAATGTGATTTTCCACACACAAACTTTAGAATATGGGGTTCAAAATCAGCTTGTTAGGATGCCTTGATTTACACTGAGGGCATAGCCTTTACCATCTCTCAGAGGAACAATACTAATGTTTTTCACAAGTCCTGCACTGTACAAGTAACGACACAGGGTGCCAACCTCTAGAAGCCCCAAAAGCCTCATAACACCCACACAGGCAAGCTATTCCACTTCTCTCTTGAATGACCAGACTGTCTTATGCAGGCTGTTCCCAGTCCAAAGCTACCAATGTCCCTGCTGAAGTTCTATATATTCCTTCCAGATGAACCTTATAATTTCCTTTTTCTATCCAATAGTTCACTGGATTCAAAAACTCCCAAGGATCCAGTCCAAACCACTGAGGGAGGGGGATTCCTTCTATTCTTCTAGCCATGATTTAAAATATCAAACCACCACCATAAAGCTCTGGCAGTCCAGAAATAAGACCCCCTTATATTTTAAATTCCCAAGGGTCAGAACATACAACAGCAGGATAGAAGTTCCTTTAATTTGTCTCACCAAACTTACACCATTCTTTCATCCTCTCTCAGCTGAGGGTAATTCCCAGTCAAAAACCAAACAAGAACTAGTTTGGCTTGAGTACACTCCTCCCAAAAATACCCCATCTATTCTACCATCCTCTCACCTTACAGTGGTCCAGTCCCCTTCTGTATTCAAAAACTCTCCTGGCTCAAGCTGAAACCATCTAGAAATAGCCTGGCTAGATGGCCGGGCGCCTCAGCTTGGGCTCGAGCTTCAACAGCCACTTCTATCAGCAAACTACAACAGCACAGCCAACAACACAGCCCGAGTAACAACAGAGGAAACACAGGGCAAAATTAACAGTTTTCTGCAATTTTAACTTTGCTCACAAGATGGCAATCTTACTCTAAAATACACAATGACCAGCGGAAGCAGGGGACTGGTTAACCCCGAACACCAAGTGTTACACGAAATGCCGTCCCCCGATAAACAGGAATTCCCCACGCACAACCCAAATCCCAAAGTCAAAATCACTGCGAGGAAGGGTATCTCTTTATTAAGGGACAAGGTATTCACCTCTTGTCAACACAGCACACAGCATGCAGCAATTTCAAATGGTTACCCCAGTCACTGCACCCTTCTCCAGCGGTGTTGGTCGCCCAAAAACAAAACGCCGATCCCTGCTCCCACTTGCCTCGTACTAAGTACATCTCACCAATCACAATCACAGTCACTCACAAAGTGAGGACACAGTCAAAATAACAATGATTAAAATAGCAGCAACAAAAATATCAGCAATAAACAGGGGTTTGTCCAGTTCAACCCCAGATCTTCTAATGTGTCCCCTGACATAACAAACCCTTTCACTGGTCACTACACCCTCCTGATGCCTGCAAGCAAAATTCACAGGCTTGTGTGGAGCACAGAACGTCTTCTGCTGCTTATCAACTGCCTTTTAGCCACACGTATATCTTACAGGCTACCCCACATAATTTTAAACATGTCGTTTTGTCTGCAGTCCAGAGACAGGTCTTGTCTGTCCCCACGATGAGCAGCTGGGCAGCGAAGGTCCCTCCAGGAAGGTCCCAGCGGGGCCAGAGAAATTTACAGCCTGGATTATTCTCACAGCCAAACAGAAGAGACCTGTGACGGTCGTCAAATTGATCAAGAAGCAAAAATTCTCTAACCAGTTAAAGTTTAAAAGTGGCTTGTTTATTATGACACCGGGCACACCCAGGAGAAATCTCCCACAGGGATGTGCGAAGTACACAGGGCTCTTGCCTTTTTTTATCCACAACAATCTTACATATTTCTGTAGTTACCCAGTACACCTGTACATATGCATCACCTAACTCCACCTAGCCCTGCTTCATATTACAATTAGCTCAAAGTCCTTCTATGCTTGCACAGTTCTTTCCTTCAAATGGGTCAGTGGGTTTTTGAAATGGATCAGTGGTCCCCTAGTGAAGAAGTTAGGAAGCCTTCCTAACATTCAACTTTTCACTTTTCTCTTGTTGCTAGGTTCTTGGGCCCATTTGCCATAGTTCAAGCTCCCAGCCTGGTTCTGGCTGGTTTCAGGGTCCAGGTGCAGTTATGGTTTCTTCACTTTAAAAATATTCCAGCCACCCATCCTGACACAACAAAGCCATGCAAGTGATTTATTGTCTTAGCTCTACTGGTTCAGCTACTATAATTAACTTTCTACTTTGCTTCTACCCTGATCATTATATGTATAATTTCTATTCTGTAGCTAAGATCTTACCCTTTGATTTTTGCTTCACAAAGATGATTCTGTGATAGAAACAAAAATAATCAAGGTGTTCTATCAGGATTCTGTGGCTTGAGTGTGCTTAGAACAGCTTGAAAAATGCCCTATTTGCAAAGTTTTCAGTGGTGGATGGAGAAAGGGAGGTCATGCTGCTTTTGATCTGGGGAAATGCTGAAACCAGCCTGACTCATTTATACTCCTCCTGTCCTTGCTGGGATGAGGAGCCCCTCAGCCTTCCCTGCTCCAGGCTGGACAAGCCCAGCTCCCTCAGCTTCTCCTCACAGCCAAAGGGCTCCAGCCCCACCTTGGAGGCTTTTCCCTCATCCTGCTCCAGCTGCCAGACATCTTTCTTGCCCTGGGGAACCCAAACCAGGCCCCAGTGACCTGGATAATCCATGTCCTTGATGTCCCGGTCACACAGCCCTGGCCCCTTATCCCCGTGTCAGGCTTTGGGGTTGATTTGTGGAACATCCTTGTGGCTCCAGGTGGAATGGGGGAAACCCAGGGGGACAGGGGACCCTGCTGGACATGAACAGCTTTGGACTTCTCTGGGGAAACTGTGAAGGGAGTCTGGGGCAGAGTGATCAGCCAGAGTCACCTCCTGCAGGTGGAACTGGAGGCACTGCAGGTCAGGGACAGCCACTCTCTGGAATGCTCAGCAGATTCTCAGCTCAGGCAGCTCCTGCAGCCCCAGGGCCAGCCCCACTGCCCAGCACAGCAGCAGAGAGTTGCCCTGGGGCTCCTCAGGCAGCTGCTGCTGGCCCAGGGACAGGGCAGCCTCTTGCCAGGGCTCCTCTGCACACCAGGGGCTCCTGCTCTGCTCCTGGCACATGCCAGCTGCCCACAGAGCCTGTGCCAGGGGAACACATCTGTGCTGGCCTGAGCAGCCATTGCTGCAGCCCCTGCCCTGCTCCCCAGAACCCCTTTGCTGATGGAGCTGCTGTGCTGGAGCCCAGCTGTGTCCCAGCAGTGCCCATGGCCTGTCCCTGCCTGTGCTCACAGCACGGACACACAGCAGGACAGTGACCAAGCTGCCAGAGCACTGCGGCCTTACAGATGGGCTGGCAAGGAGAGGGTGGAGTTGGGAAGAGCAGATGTGTGGAGAGCCAGGGCCATTGTCCCTGGCTGTGCTGCTGTGCTGGGAGTCTCTTCCCTCCACCTCTTCTCACAGGCACTGCCCTGCAGAGACAGAGAATGGCTGAGGAAAAAAAATTGGACATGCAAGTCAGGGCATGCACTTGTTTTTATTCAAATGCCCAGGGAACAAGCCTCCTAAAAGTCACTAAATTTCAGAGGAAAGGTAGAGGTTCATGTAGAAATGCTAAGAGCAGTACCACAGTATATTATAAAAAACATTATAACACTAGAAAAATAATAATAATAAGAAGAAAATATTCCAATCAAAAAAAATGAGCAACTTGAAAAAAAAAAAAAAGGCCCAAATTGAAAAGAGTTACATTCTAATGGTTCTGGAGCAAAAAAGAGAGAGTTTATTGCTTCTGAAAAGATCCAGTCATCATTTTCCTCAGGACATCCTTGAGCTCTTTGTTCCTCAGGCTGTAGATGAGGGGGTTCACGGGTGGAAGTACCACCGAGTACAGAACTGACAGGGCCAGATCCAGGGAGGGAGAAGAAATGGAGGAGGGCTTCAGGTAGGAGCATGTGCCAGTGCTGAGGAACTGGGAGATCACGACCAGGTGAGGGAGGCAGGTGGAAAAGGCTTTGTGCCGTCCCTGCTCAGAGAGGATCTTCAGCACGGCCCCAGAGATCTGCACATAGGAGATAACAATGAACATAAAACAAACAAATGTTAAAGAGATGGAAAACACAGGAAGCCCAAGTTCCTGAGGTTGGAGAGTGAGCAGGAGAGCTTGAGGATCTGGGGAATTTCACAGAAGAACTGGCCCAGGGCATTTCCCTGGCACAAGAGCAGGGAAAATGTATTGGCCGTGTGCAGCAGAGCATTGAGAAAGCCACTGGCCCAGGCAGCTGCTGCCATGTGGGCACAAGCTCTGCTGCCCAGGAGGGTCCCGTAGTGCAGGGGTTTGCAGATGGACACGTAGCAGTCGTAGCATGTGATGGTCAGGAAATTGTAAGCTGTTCCAATGAAGAACATAAAGAGAAGCACCTGTGCAGCACATCCAGCATAGGAGATGTTCCTGGTGTCCCAGAGGGAATTGTGCATGGCTTTGGAGACAGTGATGCAGTGAGGGCCAGGTTGGTCAGGAAGAAGTACATGGGCACACAAAGCCTTATGCTGCTCAAGGTTCCTCTGGGGTATGTCTTGCACCACAGCTCTGCCCTGTGAGGGAAATTGCTCTCTTCTTGCATCCAGTCTAGACCATCCCAGCTGCACTTTGCATTAGTTCTTTCTTTCTTAGGCTGTTTTCCACTAAGTCAAAAGGGTCCACCATCTCCAAAACAGATCTTTAAACACTCTCATGGCTCTCCTCTGCTGTCCTCAATCTCCATTCCACTGAGCACAGAGCTCCTTTGTCCCTATATAGTGGTCATGTACCTGAAGCCTCCAAACCCCACCTTGGGAGATCTCTGGGCCCTCTCCAAGGTGCTTGCAATTGATAACATTGAGCTCATAGTCTAAGAAATCACCAGAGAACAAGACCAGCTAGACCTCTCTGTTCTGACTACTTTTGTCTGGGAGCAATCCTTGGATAGGTAGAATTTAGGAGGCCAAATCCCAATTTTGGCCATGGGCCCTGGACAAAACCACTGTTTTTCCATAGGAATGAAGGAACAGAGCCCCAGTGTTTCAGGGGGAGATGAGAGGTGACTACAAAAGGCTGTCCTGGCAGCTTTTGTCTGGGAGAAACCCTTGTATATAGGGAATTTTTTAGGTGCCACATCAATTTCAGCCATGGGCACCTGGAAAGACAGATAGTTCTTTTCCATAGGAAGGAAAGTACAGAGCTCCAGAGCTCGAGAGGCAGCTCTCGACATGCCAAGTTCAGCTGGACCTGTCAGGTGAGCCTATGGGAGGCCAAACCAGCCGGACCTGTTCCATGTCCCCTTGGTTCCACAAGGCCCCACAGTGTCACAATGTTCTCATTGCTTCTGCAGTGTCACAATGGCCCCTTGCTTCCAAGAGGCCCTGCAGGGTCACAATGGACCCTTGGTTCCGTGGGGCCACACAGTGTCACAATGGTCTCCATGATTCCATGGGGCCTGGCAATGCCACAATGGTCTCCATGGATCCTCGGTGCCCTGCAGGATCACAACAGCCTTTTGGCTGCATGAGGCCCTGTAATGCAGCAATGGCCTCTTGGTTCCACAAAGCCCTGCTGCTTCACACCGGCCCCTTGGGTCCATGCAGCCCAGCAGAGCCACACTGATGTCATTGGTTGCACAGGGTCCTCACAGTGTCACAATGGTCCCTTGGTGGCTATGTATTTTTGGTTCCATGAGTTTTCATACTCTCAGCAACAGTTCTGCAGTGTCACTATTGAACCCTTTGTTCCACGAGGTTCTGTAGTATAACATGGTCACCTTGGTTCTGTGACGTTCCACAGTGTCACAATGGACTCCTTGGTTCTGTGAGGCCCTGCAGTGTCACAATGCACCCATGGTTGCAGGAGGTTCCACAGTGCCATGGCCTCCTTGGATCTGCAGTATAACAATGCACCATAGGTTCCATGTGGCCGCACTCTGTCAAAATGGATTTTTGCTCCATGAGTTCCCACACTGTCAAAAGGACCCTTTGATCCTTGATGTTCCATAGTTTCACAGTTGACTCCTTGGTTCTGTGAGGCCCTGCTGTTCCCAAATCAACAAAATATCAGGCTAAGATTTCTTAACACTGATTTGGACTTAGAGTGGGCATCATTTTTTTCAGAGCTCAGGTCCAATGTGGGATAAATCCTAAACTTACGTGGACACATCATTCTACACATGCAGGTTTGGTCAGCATCAGAGACACCGTTCACTTGTTTGTCCCCCTCTGTCATCACTGCTTCCAGTGTTCTGCTCTAACTGGAACCTGGAGACACTTCCTCAGTTCTGTCCCTCAGTGGGACCCAGTAAAACTTCAAGAAACTTTGGACTTTAAATCTCACTTTGAGTTCTTGAGAAGTTTTTTGAGCACACTCTGAGGGACTAAGTCTGATGTAAACTGCATAAAAGCCCCGAGGGGGTCATTAAAGTCTTTGTGCTCTGTCTGTGCTCCTGAGCTGGGCAAAGCTCCTGGCACAGAGGACCATCCTGGCAACCAAGAAGAGCTTCAAAAACACATTTCTGCTGAGAAGCAGCTTTTCTCCCAGCCCAGCAGGGCTGGGGCTCTGCCTGCAGCCACCCTGGGCACAGCACAGAGGCACAGAGAGCTTCAACCAGTCACAGCTGGGAAGATGCTCAGAAGTGGCTGGGGCAGAATCACTCCCAGCCCTTGACACAGGAAGCCTCTGGCTGCAGGACAATGCAGCTCCAGCTCCTGGAGTGATCTCCTAAAGCTGGAACATCCCAATGCCTGCAGACTCTGTGAGTACATTCTCTGATTCTCTCTTGTGTAGAGCAGCCAGGGGTGCCCAGGGCTGTCCTACAGAGCAGGGTCCTGCAGCCCAGGGTGCTGTGCTGGGGCAGGGACCCTGCTGCCTGCCAGGGACAGCTCTCAGCCAGCCCTGGGAGCTGCCCACAGCACTGGGGGACAAGGTCTGGGTGGAAGGAGACAGCTGATAAGACTTGGAAGTGTTCTCCTTGTGTGGCAAGGATGCTGCATTGATCAGGGCTGCTCCCAGCATGACATTTAACTCCAGAACAGTTTCAAGTAGATTATACAGGCAGCACAGGAAGCCAGGGACTGTGTAAAAAGGAAAATCCAGCTTTTTAAATCTACTGCTCTGCGTTGCCTGGATGGGAAATTGCACAAACATGTTCCTCTCTCAGCTCAGGTTGAGAAAAGTTTAAAAAAGTTTTCTCTCAGATCTCAATAAACTAGGCATTACTAGAAATCAGCACAGGGCCCCTTACAGGCAGCATCAGTGTCACTTTTCCAGCCTCCTCAGGGTTGCTGTGATGTTGCCTTCAGAGCCTGAGGAGGCAGAGCTGGCCCTGGGCAGTGCCCTGTGCTGGGAGGGGTCTGCAGGGCTGGGCTCTGGCAGCACTGGGCAGGGCCCAGCCCTGGGCACAGGGAAGCAGCTGCTGGCAGGGACAGCTCCAGGCAGCAGAGCCCTGGGCAGGCAGTGGGGGGAACATGCCACCAAGCTGGGCTGGGATATTTAAGGTTGTCTCTTAACTGAACTCTTCCATGATTACTTTTCTTACAGAGCCCCAGGCCAAGACAGCACAAATGTCCAACAGCAGCTCCATCAGCCACTTCCTCCTGCTGCCATTGGCACACACGCGGCAGCTGCAGCTCCTGCACTTCTGCCTCTTCCTGGGCATCTCCCTGGCTGCCCTCCTGGCCAACGGCCTCATCATCAGCGCCGTAGCCTGCAGCCACCACCTGCACACCCCCATGTTCTTCTTCCTGCTCAACCTGGCCCTCACTGACCTGGGCTGCATCTGCACCACTGTCCCCAAAGCCATGCACAATTCCCTCTGGGACACCAGGACCATCTCCAACTCAGGATGTGCTGCACAGGTGTTTATGCTTGTCTTCTTCCTTGGATCAGAGTTTTCCATCCTGACCATCATGTGCTACGACCGCTACGTGTCCATCTGCAAACCCCTGCACTATGGGACCCTCCTGGGCAGCAGAGCTTGTGCCCACATGGCAGCAGCTGCCTGGGCCAGTGGCTTTCTTTATTCACTGCTGCACACAGCCAATACATTTTCTCTGCCTCTGTGCCATGGAAATGCCCTGGGACAGTTCTTCTGTGAAATCACCCAGATCCTGAAACTCTCCTGCTCCAAATCCTATCTCAGGGAAATCTGGCTTCTTGCTGTGAGTGTCTGTTTAACACTTGGCTGTTTTGTGTTCATTGTTTTCTCCTATGTGCAGATCTTCAGGGCTGTGCTGAGGATCCCCTCTGAGCAGGGACGGCACAAAGCCTTTTCCACCTGCCTCCCTCACCTGGCTGTGGTCTCCCTGCTTATCAGCACTGGCTTTTTGCCAACTTGAAGCCCCCTCCATCTCCTCCCCATCCCTTGATCTGGCATTGTCAGTTCTGTATGCGGTGGTGCCTCCAGCACTGAACCCCCTCATCTACAGCCTGAGGAACAAGGAGCTCAAGGCTGCAGTGTGGACACTCATGATGGGATTGTTTAAGAAACAGTAAACTGCTTAGTAGTTTCTGCAAGTTACTTCTAATAAAAATAATTTTTGATACTATTTCTTTGGTTTGGTGGCTGAATTGCTCTTTTCTTCCTTTCAATTCAGCATTTTAATGTCTTCCATAAAGAAGTGCTATTCCTTGTGCCCTTTCTCATTTGGTTCCTCTCAAACTTTGTTGTGGCCACAGACTGTGTCAATGAGGACCTGTGGTCTCAGTGGCTTAAAATGAAGTAAAGGATCTCCCAGCAGAATTTTCTGTGGAGGTGCACATTTTGATCCCTTCTCTGGAGCTGCAGCAGCAATGTCTGTGTGCAGAGCTGGGGCAGATCAGTGCTGGCACAACAGCTGTGCCCAGCAGCAGCAGCACTTGGTGTTGCCAGTGCTGCTCCTGTGCCGCTGCCTTGCTGCCCTCCTGCCCCTCGTGTTGCTGCAGGGCCTGAGTGCTCTCGGGGCTGGGCACAGCCCTGGGGGTGGCAGTGCCGGGGCTGCAGCAGGGACAGGCCATGGGCACTGCTGGGGCAGCGCTGACACCTCAGGGCAGGGCCTGGGGGCTCCAGGCTCCTTGGCCAGGCTCTCTCCAGAACACTTGGCCAGGCCAATGCTGAGCAGAGAAAACCCCCGTGAGCAGCCCCAGGCTGGCCGTGGGCAGGCTGGGGGCAAACAGCATGGCTGGGGCTCTGCAAGGGCCCTGCAAGGGGGAGACCCTGGCAAGGAGCAGCAGAGCAGGGGCTGATCCATCCCCACTGCACTGGACACCCCAGGGCAGCGTCCCAGAGCGTCCTCATGCACCTGCCAACAACATCCCCCCTCTGCAGCCCTGGCCTCTCCCCCAGCTCACACAGGTGCCCCATCCTTGCAGGCACAGACACAGCAGCACTGGCTCAGGAGCCCCTGTTTGCATTGCACAGAGCAGGCGTCAGCACCCCCATGGTGCTGCTGTGGGGAGATGGAGCTGAGTGAGCACAAATGCCATCAGCCCCTGGGGCCAGCAAGGGCTGGGGGACGGGAGGGAAACCACTCAGGTTTGTCCTGGCCTCTGCAGTCAGCCAGAAAGTTTGTTCCTATGAGCTGTGAGATTCCTGTCCCACTGCAGATGTTGTTGCTCAGAGCCAGGGCTGCCTGGCAGCCACCGCCAAACTGCCCAGAGCATTTCCTTTGTCTCACCATTGCTTTCTTTAGTCTTTCCTGATCCAGATTTCTTCCTCCTGTGCATCCCTGTTCCCTCCCCTGAAAACAGCCCATCCCTGTTTTCCCTTTCCTTTCTGGCTCCACTCCCCATTTCAGTTCCTGAGTTGGCACCATGGGAACGTCCCTTGGAGAGCAAGATCATCCCACAAGTGCTTCAGGAATTGTCTGCAGGCTCCTGCAGTGCCTTGTGCTGCTCCCATGCCAGAGGCGCCACAGGCCAGGGGGGCACATCTGGGCTGCTGTGTCTGGGTGTGGGGCTCCCTGTTCTGGGCAATGAGGAGGGAATGGAGAGGCTCTGCAGGACTGACAGGATGGGCTTTGGGGCTATGAGGAGAAGCTGAGGGACCTGGGCTGCTGGATATTTTGAAGAGGAGGCCCAGGGCTCATCCTGCAACTGCTGCAGGGCTGGTTTCAGAAAATCACAGAATCAGCCAGGCTGGAAAAGGCCTCAGAGATCATGAAGTTCAACCTGTGCCGTGACACCACCTTGTCTCCCCTGAGCCTCCTCTTCTCCAGGATAAACAATCCCTGCTCCCTCAGCTGCTCCTCTCAGGACTTGTTTTCCAGACCCCTCACCAGCTTTGTTGCTTTTCTCTAGACACACTCCAGCCCCTCCATGTCCTTCTTAAATTGGGGACCCAGAACTGGACACAGCACTCTATCTGCTCCCTAACAAGGGTTTAATCACTGCCCTGGTCCTGCTTGCCACACCATTCCTGATCCAGGCCAGGAGCCATTGGTCCTGGGCCCCAGGTCCGTTTCTGCCTGGCCTCTTTCCAGCCACTCTGTCCCCTGCCTGTAGCACTACAGGGCTTGTTGAGGCCAAAGTGCAGGACCCTTCACCTTGTCTAGCTAAACCTCACCTTGGTGGATTTGGGCCCTGGATCCAGCCTGTTCACGACCCTCTGCAGAGCCCTCCTACACTCCAGAAGACCCACACTCACACACACCCAGCTTGGTGCTTGGTGTCACCACGGTTCTATGAGGCCCTAGAATGTCACAATACTCTCAATGATTCCATGAGGCCTCCCAGTGTTACAATGTCCCTTTGGTTCCATGGGACCCCTTGGTGTCACAAAGACCCTTGGATCCTTTTACCCCCCAGTGCCACAGTGGCCTCTGTCTTTCCACATGGACCCAGACTGTCACAATTGACTCTTTGCTTCCATGTAGTCCCACAGTGTCACAGTGGCCCCTTGGCTCTGTGGTGCCATGTCATACACAGTGTCACTCTGGTCCTCTCAGTTCCACGAGGCCCTGCAGTG
>JAREIS010001556.1:0-20390 GCA_030060385.1 Muscicapa striata striata
GTGGCACTGGGATTGAGTTGGGGACACTGGGACAGGACTGGTGACACTGGGGTGATGGCGCTGTCCCCGCGCCCCCGGTGCCACCCGCGCTGTCCCCGTGTCCCCGCAGTGTCGCTGGACTCGGCGCGCGCCGCGCTGGGTGTGTCGCAGGACTGTCACCTGCAGCTGGCGCTGGCCGCGGTGGCCGTGTCCTGCCAGGTGGCCCTGCAGGCCTTGGTGACATCGCGGTGACACCTGAGGGACACCGCGCGCGGGCACCGCGCCATGGCCCGGCGCCTGCGGCAGCGCGCGTGCCTTGTGGCCACCGCCAGGGCCACCAGCGAGGCCACCGCGGCCACCGCGGCCACCGTGGCTGTGCAGGTGAAGCTGGAGGAGGTGACGTCTCACCTGGAGACACTGGTGGCCGCTGTCCGGCACGACACGGCGGTGACACCGTGGGGGACGCGGCGACAGGGATTCCGCAGGACCGGGAACGCGCTCGGCGACATCGCGGTGGCCTTGGGGACACGGGAGGAGGGACAGGAGGAGGGACATGAGAAGGTGGCGCGGAAGCTGAAGGAGGCGCTGGAGGGGCGCAGGGACAGGGACAGGGACAGGGACAGGGACAGGGACAGGGGGACACGGGGGTGGCTCTGTGACGTGACCTCAGTGTGTCCCCAGTGTCCCCAACATGATCCCAGTTTGTCCCCAATGGGACCCCGTGTGTCTCCAATGTCCCCAATGTCCTCAAAAGAACTGCAGTGTCCCCAACAGGACCCCAATGTCCCCAGTGTCCCCAGTGTCCCCTCCAGTGTCCCCAGTGCCCCCAACAGAACGCCATTGTGCCCAGTGTCCCCAATGTCCCTAACAGGACTGCAGTGTTCCCAGTGTCCCCTCCAGTGTCCCCAGTGTCCCCAACAGGACCCCAATGTCCCCAGTGTCCCCACTGAAGGTGGCGCAGGTGGCGCTGGGGGCGGCGGGGACAGGGACAGGGACAGGGACAGGGAGGGGACGCGGGGGTGCCGCTGGCACCTTGGCGACACCGCGGTGGCCTCGCCTTGGGGACAGCGGGGCCACCCAGAGGTGGCCCCTGTTGCATTTTGGGTCAGCGCGGTGTCCCCAAGTGTCCCCACGTGACACCAGTGTGTCCCCCAATGTCCCCTGTGTCCCCAAGTGTCCCCAAGAGGACCCCAGTGTCTCCAAGTGTCCCCACGTGACACCAGTGTGTCCCCAATGTGTCCCCAAATGTCCCCAGTGTGTCCCCCAGTGTCCCCAACAGGACGTCAGGGGACAGCGGGGCCATGTGGGGACACTCAGGGGACATCGGGGGGACATTTGGGTTCATCAGGGGACATTTGGGGACATTGGAGTACGTTGGGAACATTGGGGGACATTTGGGGACATCGGAGGAACATTTGGGGACATTTGGGGACATTCGGCAACATTGGAGTAAATTGGGGACGTCGGGGGGGACAGTTGGGGACATTCGGGACCCCCGCGGTGGCTCCGCTGGCGGGACGGTGACGTCACCTCGCCCCGCCCCCTTCCGGCACCGCCACATCCCCGCGTGTCCCCTCCGAGTGTCCCCGCGTGTGTGACGCCCCTGTCACCCCTCCCAGAGTGTCGCGTGTACTCGAGAGTCCCCAGAGTGTCCCCAGAGTGTCCCCAGGGTGTCGCCGAGGCCATGGAGCTGCGAGAGGTGCGACAGTGGGGGCGCGGGGGCGGGAGGGGATGGGCGGGATGGAGGGGGTGGCAGAGGTGACAGGGAGGTGGCACAGGGGACAGAGGAGTGGCGGAGGGGACAGAAGGGACAGGGAGGTGGCACAGGGGACAGAGGAGTGGCAGAGGGGGCAGAGGGGACATGGGGGTGGCCGAGGTGACAGCGGGGTGTCACAGGGGACAGAAGGGTGGCATAGGGGACAGGGGGGCCAGGGGCATGGCACAGTGACAGGGGGCTGAAAAAGGGACAGAGGCATGGCAGAGGGGGCAGGGGGGTGGCACAGGGGACAGGGGGGTGGCCCAAAACATTTCCTTATAAGGAAAGGAACTCCCCAGAAGCGAAGCGGAGAAGGGGAGGGAAGAAACCCACCAATGGGAAAGGGAGAGAGCGGAGCCCAACTAAAAGACACCGTAGCCTGGAAATTTCTTACCACTCGACTTCCGCCTCTGAGTCGGATGATGGCTGGGGTGACGGGCGGCGCATGTGGGATATAAAGTGGTATATATCTAGCTCAGATTCTGACTCGGATAATGAGAAAATACAAGCAAGCTCTAACAAACCTAAAAGCTTGGCCTCATCATATATGGTCAAGAAAAGCTTGCAAAAACCTACGCCGCTCAGGGATTGGAAAGAAATTCAAATGGTGTGTGCTGAGTGGGCGACACCCGCGGTGCTAGCATTCCTGGTCAGAGAGGGAACAGTCAAAAGACTTACTCTCCAGTTAACCCCAAAGATGTGCAAGCAATCGTTAAGACAATTGCTGAAAAAGGAATAAACTCCGCAATGGTTTCCACCCTAATTGATAGTGGTTTTGGCAATGACGATATGCTCCCTTTCGACATCAAACAAACGTGCAGGATGATTTTCGATGGCGCGGGGATGATAGTGTTCAAGCAGGAGTGGGCGGACAATTGCTCTAATGTGCTTGCCAAAGTTGCTGGGGACGAGCACCAGCTGCGGAACTCCAGCCTACAGCGGTTAATGGGCAGAGACCCAACAATGGTCGCTCCTCAGGCGCAAGCCCAAAACATGAGAGCCCCAGAAATCGTGGCCACAACTCGCACAGCCAGAGAGGCCACCCGTACCACTTGCGGAATAGTTGCCAGGCCAGCCCCATGGTCTACCATCAAACAAAA
The DNA here is from genome assembly GCA_030060385.1 of Muscicapa striata striata. Lineage (NCBI taxonomy): Eukaryota > Metazoa > Chordata > Aves > Passeriformes > Muscicapidae > Muscicapa > Muscicapa striata. The sequence continues at coordinate 2,836 of JAREIS010001556.1, forward strand.
CGAAAGCAAAAGCTTTACCCAATTTGTAGACCGTCTCCAAGCTGCCATAGACTCTTCTAACTTGCCGGCAGAAGCCAAGGGTCCAGTCATTGCTGACTGCCTGCGACAACAATGCAACCTGGCCACCAAAGAGATTTTGCGATCAGTGCCACCTGGCTCTAGTATTGCGGCAATGAAGAGAAGAGCACCTAACCCCGATCCACGCTGCAGTGAGCGCTGCTGTAGCCGAAGTAATGGCTGTTCAAAATCGTCATAGCCATAACCAACCAACACTGCCCGACCCTCCACCCCAAGGCAAGCTGAGAGGGCCATGCTGGGCTTGTGGCAAAAAGGGGCATATCACCAGAGAATGCAGGCTGAAGAAGCGGGGAAACGGGTGAGGGAGGGGACCGACGGGCCACATGCAACCCCCTCCCAGCTGGGATATCCAACGGCACAGTTATGCGAACCCCGCGTGGGGCCAGCAGCTTCCAAACCCGTTGCCTCCTCGAGAAGCCACCAACTTCATGGCCCAGCCCCTACCCCAGCAGCATGTGCTTCTCCAGCCGACGACCCAGCCAGGGTTAACCACATCTGTGTCATCAAAAGGCAATTTGGAGAACAAAACATTCGAGTGGCCCTGGCAGTACAATGTCACAGCCCGCGAATAATATGGAGAATTTGCTGACAATACATTTACAGCTCCAACATAATCCCCGGGAAAAGCCCTTCAAACTGCTCTCAGCTCGGTGACACTGCCATCAGCATTCCTTTTTTGATTGACACCGGTGCAGACGGAACAGTCATTCCGCAGACACATTGGCCCCCAAGCTGGAAATTGGAAGACGCCCCTACTGTTGGCGGAGTAGGGGGAGTGGAAAAAAACAGAGTGTGGAATTAATATGAATAATTCTGTATGATAAAAGGGGGCCTGAGACGGAAGTCCAGGTATATGTTTATGTTCTCTCAAACGTCCCACCCTTGCTCGGATGAGAAGTTTTATCCCTGCTGAACGTCAGGGTGACAAATTTACCCTGAGGGCCACTGCGGCATACCCACCACTTCCAGTTAGGCAAACCTGAAAATCGTCAGACCTGGTGTACGTTCAGGAGGGGCCCATCCCTGATCCTCGAATGTCAATTCTCCTTCAATTGCTCCAACGAGAATTAGAAAAAGGGCACATTGAACCATCTACTTCCCCGTGGAACACACCAGTGTTCGTCATACCGAAGCGCAGCGGTGAAGGCTTTTGTCTGCTCCACGATCTGCGTGCTATCAACAAGAAAATCCAGCCCATGGGTCCAGTGCAAACACGACTACCTACTAATTCCATCATCCCAACAAACCAGCCATGTGCAGTACTTGATATTAAAGACTGTTTCTTCTCCATACCCCTACATGAACAGGACAAAGAGTGATTTGCCTTTTCTGTTGTGTTTCCTAACGGTCAGCAACCCAGTTTGTGGTTCCACTGGAAGGTTCTCCCCCAAGCGATGATGTTGCGTGATGACCTGGTTCAAGGCCCAGCACGGCAGCCCAAACCCAGGGCTCCTCGGGCCATCAGACCCTGGACACCAATGTGGTGGACAGCAAAATGGCGTTTATTGAAAGGTCACACGGGTTTTTATAGCTTAGGGTGGTCTGTGGTCATTTCCTTCAGCTCATGTCCGGGTGGGTGGTCCTGGTACAGAGCAAGGGTCAGACTGGGAGGGGGGATGGGGTCCTGGCTGGCCGTTACAGCCCGAGATCTTCTGCTCGCATCCCTATCTTTCCACATTCCCTCCCCCCATGATTACTAAAAATCGTATAAAGTTATAAAATGTAAATATTGTAAAATTTCAAGTGTTAGTAAAGATGTATAAAATTGTAAATGTGTTAGTAACAGGCACGCCTTAAAGTAATTGTCGGCGTTCGACGAACATAATGTTAACTGCTTCTAAACGCTTTTTAACGAATAGCACTAATTTGTTTAGTATGCAAGGCCCGAAGATTAGTGTTAGTAAGATTATAGTGAGTGGGACTATTAGGGTAGAAATTAGGGTGGTGAGCCATGGGGACTGGTTGAACCACAACTCAAACCAGCCCTGTTGAGCTTCTCTGGCCATTTTTCTTAGATTTAGGCGGTGTCTCAGTTCGGCCATGGAGTTTTTAATGACTCCAGTGTGGTTCGCATAAAAGCAGCATTCCTCTTTCAAGGCGGCACACAGGCCTCCTTGCTGCATGAACAAAAGGTCCAGTCCTCGCCTGTTTTGGAGGACAACCTCTGAGAGTGAGGAAAGGGATTGTTCTAGGGAAGAAATGGATTTCTCAATCCTCTGCAAATCCTTGTCGACTGTCATCTGCAGTTGGGCCAGTCCTTGATGTTGTGTTGCAAGGGATGAGACGCCTGTGGCAGCGTCGGTAGCTCCTAAACCGAGGAGCATTGAGATGGTGATGCCCGTTATCACTGCTCACTTGTGGAGCCGGTCAGGTTCCTCGAACAAGCTGTACACTTCTTCCTGGCGATACAGGACTCTGGGGACAACAAATGTTGCAGGGCGACCTGGTTCAATTACCCAGCACGGCAGCCCAAACTCAGGGCCACTCGGTCCATCAGCTCCAGGACACCAATGTGGTGGACAGCAAAATGGCGTTTATTGAAAGGTTACAAGGGTTTATATAGATTAGGGTGGTCTGTGGTCATTTCCTGCGGCTCATGTCCGGGTGGGTGGTCCAGGTACAGAGCAGAGGTCAGACAGGGAGAGGGGGCTGGGTTCCTAACTGCCCGTTACAGCCCGAGATCTTCGCACGCTTCCCTGTCCTTCCACATTTCCCCCCCCCATGATTAGTAAAATTGTATAAAAGTATAAAATGCAGATATTATAAAATTTCGAGGGTTAGTAAAGTTAGTACAAAATTATAAATGTGTTAATAACATGCACGCCTTAAAGTAATTGTCGGCGTTCAACGAACATAACGTTAACTGATTCTAAGCGTTTTTTAACAAATTGCACTAATTTGTTTATTATGCAAGGCCCGAAGATTAGTATTAGTAAGATTATAGTGAGTGGGCCTATCAGGGTAGAGATTAGGGTAGTGAGCCATGGGGACTGGTTGAACCACGACTCAAACCAGCCCTGTTGAGCTTCTCTGGCCATTTTTCTTAGAGTTAGTCGGTATCTTAGTTCGGCCATGGAGATTTTGACAACTTCGGAGTGGTTTACATAAAAGCAGCATTCCTCTTTCAAGGCGGCACACAGGCCTCCTTGCTGCATGAACAAGAGGTCCAGTCCTCGCCTGTTTTGGAGGACGACCTCTGAGAGTGAGGAAAGGGATAGTTCTAGGGAGGAAATGGATTTCTCAATCCTCTGCAAATCCTCGTCGACTGTCATCTGCAGTTGGGCCAGTCCTTGATGCTGTGTTGCAAGGGCTGAGACGCCTGTGGCAGCACCGGTAGCTCCTAGACCGAGGAGCATCGCGATGGTGATGCCCGTTACCACCGCTCGTTTGTGGAGCCGGTCAGGTTCCTCGAACTGATGGTACACTTCTTCGTCCTCACGATACAGGATTCTGGGAACGATTAGAACTTGGACACAAAAGTTGTTAGAATGATCAAATTTGTCAAGGGATACACATGGGCTTACCCTGGATTGTTGACACACCCACATTCCCGATGCAGCTGGGATCACCCACTGGAACTTCCCCCCTTTTAGTTTGACGAATTCTCGGCAGACATCGCCCATCTGCTTCGCCAAGGTTGCATTGCCAAAGCATTTGCCTTGGCCCGTAACCTGACTTAGGGTAATGCCACTCCTGGGGGTGTCCCATCTGCATTGGCGTGGATTGTCTGACTTTGAAAAGATGAATGGGAGATCGAGGGCAACACCTTCGTAAAAAGGGGGTTGTGCATCATAGCATAACCAGCATGATTCTGTGAAGTTCGGGTTGGATTGGTTTAGCGATATAAAGGTAGCATTTAACACATTTAAAAATGGATCGGGAAGGGTTGGTTTGGCTAGGAGATCGGATAGGGAGAAGGTAGATTCCTGCATTTGTGTTTTGTGGCTAGAGCGACGGTTGGCTGCGATCTCCTTCCTGCCCCCTTTTACTGGACGGGCAGTGCGGCCCCGCCGCAGGGTGCCAGGGGTCTCCACAGCCAGGGCGGCGCAGCTGCGGTGCCGCTTCCATGGCCGGGGTAGAGGAGAAAGAACGGCGGCGAGGCAGGGCGCGTTTCCTCCTCCTCCGCTGCCGCCGCTGCTGCCGCCTCCCCGGGCTTGGGACGCCGCTCCATGCTGGGGGGCGGCTCCGCTCCGGCCCCGCTCCCGTCCTGGGAACTTTCCGCCTCCGGCGGCGGCAGCGCTGCCCGCTCCGCCTCTGCCATTGCTTCCCCCACTTGAACTAAGAACACCAGTGTGACTGACAGAGCCCACTCCGCGCAAGCTGTTTTTATTTTCCGCCAGTCTGTAAGCGGGGTTCAATCTCTCCCTGCTCTCCCCTTAACCCATGCGGGAGCATTGCAGCTAGTGTTCTTAAAAGGCACTGCTCCGTTTTTGTTAAAGTTTAAATCAGTATCGGAATCGTCCTCCGACCATGTCCCGGGCTGTTCATCCCAGCTCCAGTCAGAGTCCGAGTCAGAAGCTGACTGCAGAGCCATTTCCGGGTTGCAGAGCTTTTTCCTCGGGCTCCGCCCCCGGCTTGTCTTGCAGGGGTCGAGCCGTTCCCTCCCCCTGGGCTCTCCCCGCCTCCTGCTGGGGGAGGTTCTTGCCTTGTAAGGGCTTGATGTAATATGAGCTCTCTGATGAGTTTTAAGCTCAGTCTCCGGGGACGCCCCTTCTCCCCGCTCGCCCGCGCATGCCCCGTTCAGCGAGCCATCCCCGCCTCCGCCCTCTATGCCCTTGCTCTGCCCTTTACTACGCGGCTCGGCGCCATTTTCAAAATCATATGGAGGGGGTGCCTTATTATCAGCCGCATTGGACTCTGATATTATAGCAGCGTTCCGCGCCTCCTCTGTCAGCCCCTGCCAAAACCCCCGCGCGCGCTCTCCCCCCCCCCGAAGGCGGTGAGTCCGGTTCCAGGGGTCGCGGGGGGGATTCCGGAGCCCGCGTGTCCGCGCCCGCGGCCGGTTCAGACCCCTCCCCGGTTTGAGTTGCGGCCCCGATTCCCAGCTGCGGCGCGGCTAACAGACAAGTCCGCGCGGCTCTCCAGGCATCCTGTTCTGTCCGCGCCTTCTGCAGAGCCTGGACTACTCTGCCCCACGCTTTTAATGTTTTTCCTGAGCCCGAGGACATCGTTTCCTCGGCCAGAACTTGTGTACATCTATCCCATATCCCTGGATGTAAAACATCCACCGGACTGTCTATTGCGCCCAGTTTCATCAGCCTCTGCATAGCAAGGATAAAGTCTTTAAGCTTGCAATCAATATTCCACTGACTGTGGACTTCACTTACGACCTTCGCGACAGCTTCCATGCTCCTCGCTGGTCTGGGGACATCTCCCCCGCTGCACTAGGCCAGCTGTGCAGCCGCTGGGTCTCGTCCAGGTGAATCCCGAACCCGGGGCAATATCCCGAGGTTTCGGCACCACTTGTTGCAGGGCGACCTGGTTCAATTACCCAGCACGGCAGCCCAAACTCAGGGCCACTCGGGCCACCAGCTCCAGGACACCAATGTGGTGGACAGCAAAATGGCGTTTATTGAAAGGTTACAAGGGTTTATATAGATTAGGGTGGTCTGTGGTCATTTCCTGCGGCTCATGTCCGGGTGGGTGGTCCAGGTACAGAGCAGAGGTCAGATAGGGAGAGGGGGATGGGTTTCTAACTGCCCGTTACAGCCCGAGATCTTCCGCACCCAAGGTTGCATTGCCAAAGCATTTGCCTTGGCCCGAAACCAGGCTTAGGGTAATGCCTCTCCGGGGCGTGTCCCATCTGCATTCGTGTGGATTGTCTGACTTTGAAAAGATAAATGGGAGGTTGAGGGCAACACCTTCGTAAAAAGGGGGTATTGCCTCATAGCATAACGAGCATGATTTTGTGAGGTTCAGTTGGATTGGTTTAACGATACAAAGGTAGCATTTAACACGCTTAAGAATGGATTGGAGAGGGTTGGTTTGGCTAAGAAATCGGCTAGGGAGAAGGTAGATTCCTGCATCTGTGTTTTGTGGCTAGAGCTACGGTTAGTTGCAATCTCTGACCTGCCCCCCCCTTCTACTGGACGGACAGCGCTGCCCCGCCGCAGTGGGCCGGGGGTCTCCACAGACAGGCCGGCACGGCTGCGGCGCCACCTCCATGGCCGGGGTAGAGGAGGAAGAACGGCGGCGAGGCAGAGCACGCTTCCTCCTCCTCCGCTGCTGCCGCTGCCACCGCCCACCCGGGCTCGGGCCGCTGCTCCATGCCGGGGGGCAGCTCCGGCCCTGCTCCTGTCCTGGGAACTTTCCGCTGCCAGTGGCAGCAGCGCTGCCCGCTCCACCTCCCACATCGCTGCCCCCACTTGAACTAGGAACACCAGTGTGACTGACAGAGCCCACTCCACGCAAGCTATTTTTATTTTCCGCCAGTCTGTAAGCGGGGTTTGATCTCTCCCTGATGTCTCCTTAACTCATGTGGGAGCGTTGCAGTTGGTGTTCTTAAAAGCCGATGCTCCGTTTTTGTTAAAGTCTGAATTGGTATCGGAATTCTCCTCTGACCACCTCCCAGGCCTTCCATCCGAGCTCCATTGGGAGTCCGACTCGGAAGTCCACTGGCTTGCCACTTCCGGACTGCAGAGCTTCTTCCTGGGGCTCCGCCTCGTCTTAAGGGGCTCAGGCCGTTCCCTCCCCCTGGGCTCTCCCCGCCTCCTGCTGGGGGAGGTACTTGCCCTACAACGACCTGATGTATTATGAGCTCTTTGATTGGTTTTAAGCTCCGTCTCAGGGGTCGCCCTTTCTCCCCGCTTGCCTGCGCATGCCCCACTCAGCGAGCCATCCACACTTCTGCCCTCAGCGCCCTTGTTCCACCCTTCCCCATGCAGCCCAGCATCATTTTCAAATTCATATGGTGGCGGTGCCTTATCACCAGCTGCATCAGACTCTGATATTATAGCAGTGTTCCGCACCTCCTCTGTCAACCCCTGCCAAAACGCCTGGGCACGCTCTCCCGCCTCTTCCGATGGCGGTGAGTCCGGTCCCAGGGATCGCGGGGAGGATCCCGAAGCCCGTGCGTCCGCTCTTGCGGCCAGTTCAATCCCCTCCCCGGTTTGAGTCGCAGCCCCAATTCCCAATTGCTTCGCAGCTAACAGGCAAGCCCGTGCTGCTCTCCAGGCATCTTGTTCTGTCTGAGCCTTCTGCAGAGCCTGGATGACCCTGCCCCACGCTTTGAGTGTTTTCCCTGAGCCTGAGGACATGGTTTCCTCGGCTAGAACCTGTGTGCATTTATCCCATAACCCCGGATGAAGAATATCCACCGGGCTGTCTATCGCTCCCATTTTCATCAGCCTCTGCATAGCGAGAGTAAAATCTTTAAGCTTACAATCTATATTCCACTGCCTGTGGATTTCACTTAGGACCTTTGCGACAGCATCCATTCTCATCGCAGGTGCGGGGAAATCTCCCCACGCTGCAACAGACCAGCTGTGCAGCCGCTGAGTCTCGTCCAGGCGATTCCCGAACCCAGGGCGGTATTCCCGGGTTTTCGGCACCACTTGTTGCGTGACGACATGGTTCAAGGCCCAGCACGGGAGCCCAAACCCAGGGCTCCTTGGGCCATCCAGCTCCTGGACACCAATGTAGTGGACAGCACAATGGCGTTTATTGAAAGGTTACAAGGGTTTTTATAGCTTAGGGTGGTCTGTGGTCATTTCCTTCAGCTCATGTCCGGGTGGGTGGTCCTGGTACAGAACGAAGGTCAGAGTGTGAGAGGGGGATGGGTTCCTAGGTGACTGTTACAGCCCGAAATCTTCCGCACGCATCCCTATGTCTCCACAGGATGGTCAACTCTCCTACCAGATGCCAAATCATCCTGGGCTGAGCCCTAGCACCCGTTAGATCTGCGAACCCAGAAGCTACAATTATCCAATTTATGGATGACATCCCTGTTGCCGTTCCAAAGCCAGACCACGTAGACAACCTCGTGTCAGCAATTTCTGAGTTTCGAAAGGCCAACAGCTTTGAAATAGCTGAAGCAAAAATAAAAAAGTGTCCTTCTGTTACGTTTCTGGGTGTAAAAATCGCTAGCTCCTATGTGACACCCCCAACAGCCAAAATTCGCTGTGATGTCAAGACACTTCACGACACATAACAGCTAGTAGGGTCCTTGCAGTGGTTGCGCTACGTCGTCCTCATCCCACCAGAAGTTATGTCTCTGGTTTACGAGCTCCTTAAAGGCAAACATCCATGGGAACAAAAGACCCCCTCAGACTAAGCCACGCGCTTGCTCGACTTTGTCGAATGAAAGTTGTCTACAGCGGTCCTCTCCAGATGGAATCCAAGTCTACTGTTGGACCTGTATGTACATTTCACCAAAGAAGGGGGGAGTGGGAGCGCTAGCACAAGGACCTCCCGACACAGCTAAACCAGTACAATGGGTAGTCCTCGGAAAAACCTCACGTGCATTTACCCTGGGAGTGGAATGTCTCAGAAACCTTATTCTGAAGGGCAGGAAACTCGCCCTAAGTCACTTAGGTTTTGAGCCTGCAAAAATATACTTACCTTTCTGAAAACAAATCCCAACATCATCAGTGGCAATCTCAGAGCACCTTGCTCTGGCCCTTTTTGGATTTGCAGGAGAGCTTTGCTATGCCGTGAAACCTCCGTGGACTCAGCTGCTGGCAATAGTAGACATTGACCTCCCACAAAAGGTCAGAGACCAACCACTACTGGGAAAAACCGTTTTCACCGATGCATCCTCAATCACCTCTACCGCAGCTGTGGTGTGGCAAACACAAGAACGGTGGCAGTGTGTCAAAATGACGGACAAGTCGCTGTCAGTTCAATTATTAGAAGCCTCTGCTGTAGTGTTGGCGTGTGGGTTGTTTCAATCTGAGCACCTTAACATCATAACAGACTCCATGTTCATTGCCAGACTTTGCCAAGCAATGTCCGGACCAGGTATCTCAACATCCCCTGCTGCTGTCATGATCGAAGAAGCACTTTCCTCACGTCAAGGCACTGTATCAGTTATACATGTCAACAGTCACAACCCCGTCAAAGGATTTTTTCAGATTGGCAACGACAAAGCCGATGCCGCGGAAAAGGTTCTTTGGACTTTGCAAGACGCGTGACAACTGCATGAGTCGCTCCACGTCGTAGCCAAAGCACTCACCAAGAAATGCAACATCTCAATAGCAGATGCCAGGCACATAGTGGCCACCTGTCCCCATTGCCAGAAAGCGCCCTTGTGGTCTAGTGGAATTAACCCTAGAGGCCTTTGGGCCTCCGAGATTTGGCAAACAGATTTTACCCTCTGCCAATTGTTGAAACCCAGAGCCTGGCTCACTGTGACAGTCGATACGTACAGGGGCATGATCCTTGCGACCCAGCACGCGAAAACAAACTCTAAGGCGACGATCCAGCATTGGTTGACAGCTATGTCATGGCTTTGCACTCCAAAACAAATTAAAACTGACAATGGCACAAACTTCAATTCCAAGTCAATTCAGGAGTTCGCCACTAGATGGAACATCCCTTCAAAACAGGGCATCCCATACAATAGCACAGGACAGGCCATGGTAGAAAGAGCGAACCAGACTCTAAAATCTAATTAAGAGACTCTGGCTAGGGCGGAAGGGTTCGCCAACAACATCCCTCCACCAGAACAACCACGCTTGTTGGCCACTGCCATGCTAGCGCTAAATCAATTCCCCAGGGGAGACCAAACACAGGCCCCTTCCCAAAAGCACTGGGTCACTGAAGCTTTGAAGGAAGGTCCACCAGTTAGTATTAAAAACGAGCTAGGAAACTGGGAACCAGGATGGAAATTAGTCCTGACAGTTTGGGGATATGCAGCAGTGGAAAAAGACAACATCATTAAGTGGTGTCCTTTAAAATTGATAAAGCCCGAGCTGCATAACAAAACTAATGAAACTTCTGAGTTTCTTTTAACAGGTCTACAGCTGTGATTCCCCTCTTCGGCTTCGCGTTTCACCTCCAGAACAGACATCGATGATCTCGCGACAACGTCTGTGCCTTTGTGTTTTTCTGCTCCTGGGCTTAATTCCTACAGCACAAGCGAAGTCAGACACCCACCCTTAACAACCATGCACCTGGATACTCCGCAACCCTACAGACGGTAGAGTAATAGAAGAAACCGTGTCTAACACCCCTAGTTACATTGTCCGACTCAGGGACATATTTAACTTTGGAGGAATAGGAGTGGATGTTCGAGGGGAGACTCATCACCTTGTTGTCAGTGGAACATACCAGTGCCCAGGTTCCAACCCCGGAAAAATTTACTGCACCTATCCCGGTTATTGGTTCTGTGGGTATTGGGGCTGTGAAACCATCGTAACTAGTAATCGGTGGACACCAATTAAAAGAGATGACTTCTTGGACGTAAGTTGCTGGCCACAGAATTGTAAACAGCCCGCCTTCAGCATGGATGGGATGGTTAGTGAAAAAGGAAGCCGTTCCCACCTAAAAGTAACAGTTCTGCAGCCCCAAGGCACAAGCTGGTCGTTAGGCAGAATGTGGTCAGTATTTGTTCATAGATTGGGTAAAGACCCAGGCACCGTTGTTCAAATTGTTAGGGTTCCTCCGCAGCGCCATACTGCCGTTGGACCCAATAAAGTTATAGCTCAAGAGCATAAGAGCGTGAACAATACCCCAATATCTAACTTTATCAGTGCCACTGTTGAAGGTTGGGATTGTGTTCCTTCCATGTATGAGTGGGGAGAATTTTTTCCCATTGTAATGCTAACAGAACCCGCCGGCTGTGCCCAGGGTTTGTGATGGCCCTGGACGGGCGGGTGGGTGGGACCGGAGCTACCCGGAGGGGGATGCGGACTTCCGGGAAGGGGGGGGAGCTACTCAGGGGAGCACGAGGCTTCTGGAGGGGCCCGGCTGTTTTCCGGGGAGAGAGAGGGGGAGGGGGAACTTCTCCAGTCTGCTCGGCGGTGTGAGGAGGTAGGAGACCCGGGGGCCGGCTGCATTTCAGCTGCCCAGCATCTGCCCTGCTACCTCGGAGGCGCTGCTGACCACCAAAGACCAAATACTTCCTACCTCTGGGAATATAACTGGTCATCTGGACACAGGATCGGAGTGAAGAGCTCCCACCTGAGCCAGCCCGGCCGCGGCTGTTCCACTCCACCTCCCTGGCTCCCGCCTGCGCCTGCAGCTGTGCCGGCCCTGCTACAGTTACACCCCCAGGAACGGACACAGACCGAGTGTGTCCGCGTCTAAGAAAGGACTACAACTGACTTTTTCTTCTGTTTTTCGTCGGTAATTTTAATAATTACTGTTGTTTTCTACTTGTGCTGTGAGTTAGAGTAGTAAAGAGCTGTTACTTTTACCTCCTTATCTCCGCCTTGAGTCCTTGATTTGAAACAATTATAACATTCGGAGGGGGGTGACATTGATTTCTCTATTTCAAAGGGGAACTTCTGCCGTTTTTTGGCAGAACCCTGTCCTAAAACCAGGAGAGATTTTGGCGCCCAACGTGGGGCTGAGGGCATTAAAAGGCAAGTTAAGAGAGGAGTAGCAGCTCTTAAGCAGCAACATGTTTTCTAGTTTAATCTGGTTTGGGCTCCACGTGGTCACAGATATTTCTCTCCCATTTGCAAGCCCTTTTTTGAATATGGGCCCCCTCACCAAATTTATTGTAGCTATGATCCGATTTGTGTTTTGGATTGATTTTGTCAGGAATTCATGGGTTTTTAATTTTTCTGGAAATTTGCCACATGGATCCTGAGCTATCGTACTCTAACTGCGTGTTTCTGGGGTTATTTCAACAATGGTACTTACTGTGAGGCAATGAATGCAAGGGAAATTTTCTCCCAACCTGTCACCCAGTTTTTGAGGCTACCCCACCAGTTTTCAAGGATTTCAGATTTGCTTTAATTGCTAGTATTATTATTCCGTGGCTGGTGTTGCTGATGGGCCTGCTTTACTTAGCATTCAGAAACAAGGTAATACTGGCTTTGATAACAACCGTGAAAGATGCTGCCCCAGAGCCTGCCCCTGTCCCTGAGACTAGAGATGCTGCCCCAGACCCTGGTGTTGCCCCCACAGCCCACTGCAGAAATGAACCAGCCAGAGTGGGTGGGGGTTCTAGTGAAGGAGATACGGGACATGGGCCAGGTGTTGAAGGAGCAGGGCCAAGTGCTGAAGGAGCACCTTTCCCCAGCTAGTGAGAAACCCTCCCCCTGCCCTAAAGAGGGAGAGTCTGATGGTGCTGCAGTGAAACCCGTAGATGTTACATCTGTCCAGGTTCCAGCTGGATCACAGGGGCAGCCACAGCCAGCAGCAGTTGCCCCTGTGGAAACTCGGAAATCTAAGATTAAAACAAAGCACCTAGATAGTGGGGATCAGCCAGGAGGGTCCTCACAGTCAGCAAGGGAGCCAGAGGTTGAGATTGTCACCGAGTCTCTCTCATATGACAGTCTCCGTAACGTGCGAAAAGACATTGTGCGACGGGGCCGTGAGCCTTTTACAACCTGGTTACTTCGTGTCTGGGACCTTATGGGGAGAGGTGTACAACTGGATGGCACTGAGGCCAGGAATTTGGGATCCTTGTCCCAGGACTCAGGTGTGGACCAGACATTCGTAAGGGAGCAAGGCCTCCTTTCCCTTTGGGAACGGCTTCTAATGAGTGTGAGAGAGAAGTTTGTCCACAAAGAGAGAATGCAGGAGCACCACCATAGAATGCGCTGGAAGACCATTGATGAAGGGATCCAGCAGCTGAGGGAGGTGGCAGTATTAGAGGTACTCTTTGGGATGGATGGACAGCATGACAATGACCCTGACAAGGTCAGGTGCACAGGGCAGATGTTGTGGGATCTGGCAACCCTGGGGCCATCTGAATTTACTACCTACATTGCACTGATTAGGGCTGATGACCACCGAGAGACAGTAGGTTCTGTTGCCAGCAAGCTCAGAAATTTTGACAGTATGATTAATGGCCCAGTGCAGGCCAAGGTCTCTGCTGTGTCCAGGGACCTCCAACAGGTCCAAGAGGAGATGAAGGGGATGAGAGGGTTGAAAGGAGAGGTGAGGGAGATTATAAGGGAGGAGATAAGGAAGATCAATGCAGCACCAGTACGAGTCACAGGCCCCAAATCTCACACCCAACGCCCCCCAGCTAGGGACAGAGGATACTCCTCACGAACTGACCTGTGGTTCTTCCTGCGAGACCATGGGGAAGACATGGAAAAATGGGATGGGAAGCCCACTTCTGTCCTGGCAGCACGGGTGCGGCCAGCTCAGGGAGGGAAATGCCAACCGAGGGAACAGCGCTAAAATGAAGGTAGCCTCGACCTCCCACAACCAAGGTGCAGGGTACTACAGAAGGGAGGATGATCTGTCAGATCCCCTGGAAGGGACCTCCACTATGTATGCCCAGGAAGGAAATAATAACCAGGGCTAGAGGGGCCCTGCCTCTAGCCAGGGAGAGGCATGGGATGACAGGATCTACTGGGTAGTGTGGGTGCCATGGCCTGGCACATCAAAGCCACAGAAACATAGAATGTTAGTTGATACTGGTTCAGAATGCACCCTGATACCATCAGAACATGTGGGGAAGGTACCTGTTTCCATTGTTGGGGTGACAGGGGGATCACAGGAATTTACTTTGCTGGAAGCTGAGATTAGCCTGACAGGAAAGGGGTGGCAGAAACATCCGATTGTGACTGGCCCAGGGGCACCGTGCATTCTAGGCATAGACTTCCTCAGGAATGGCTACTACAAAGATCCAAGGGGATTCAGGTGGGCTTTTGGAATAGCTGCTGTATCGGCAGAGAGTATTAAGCAGTTGAACACCTTGCCTGGACTGTCCTGCAGTGGGACTCCTGAAAGTGACAGAGCAACAGGTACCAATTGCCACCATGACAGTGCACCGCCGGCAGTACCGGACAAATCGAGACGCTGTGATCCCCATCCACAAGATGATCCGTGAGCTGGAGAGCCAAGGGGTAGTGAGCAAAACCCACTCACCCTTCAACAGCCCCATCTGGCCCGTGCGCAAGTCTGAGGGGGAATGGAGATTGACTGTGGACTATCGTGCCCTAAATGAAGTGACTCCACCGCTGAGCGCAGCCGTGCCGGACATGCTGGAACTGCAGTACGAGCTGGAGTCCAAGGCAGCGAAGTGGTATGCTACCATTGACATTGCCAATGCATTTTTCTCCATTCCTTTGGCAGCAGAGTGCAGGCCTCAGTTTGCTTTCACCAGGAGGGGTGTGCAGTACACCTGGAACCGACTGCCGCAGGGGTGGAAACACAGCCCTACCATCTGCCACGGGCTGATCCAGGCTGCACTGGAAAAGGGTGAGGCCCCAGAACATTTGCAATACATTGATGACATCATTGTGTGGGGGAACACGGCAACAGAGGTATTTGAGAAGGGAGAGAAAATCATCCAGATTTTGCTGGAAGCTGGCTTTGCCATCAAGAAAAGCAAAGTCAAAGGACCTGCTCGAGAGATCCAGTTCCTGGGAGTGAAGTGGCAAGACGGACGGCGCCAGGTCCCCACTGAGGTCATCAATAAGATCACTGCAATGTCAGCACCAACAAGCAAGAAGGAAACACAAGCTTTCCTAGGTGCCATAGGCTTTTGGAGAATGCATATCCCTGAGTACAGCCAGATTGTGAGCCCTCTCTACCTGGTCACCCGCAAGAAGAATGATTTCCACTGGGGCCCTGAACAGCAGCAAGCCTTCGCCCAGATCAAGCAGGAGATCGCTCATGCTGTAGCCCTTGGCCCAGTCAGGACAGGACCAGAGGTAAAGAATGTTCTCTACTCTGCAGCCGGGAACCATGGTCTGTCCTGGAGCCTTTGGCAGAAGGTGCCTGGTGAGACTCGAGGCCGACCCCTGGGATTCTGGAGCAGAGGTTACAGAGGTTCTGAAGCCAATTACACTCCGACGGAGAAGGAAATCTTGGCTGCCTATGAAGGAGTTCAAGCTGCCTCAGAGGTAATTGGCACAGAAGCACAACTTCTCCTGGCACCCCGACTGCCAGTGCTGGGGTGGATGTTCAAAGGAAAGGTTCCTTCTACCCACCATGCCACCGACGCCACATGGAGCAAGTGGATTGCCCTCATCACGCAGCGCCCGCATTGGTAACCCAAATCGCCCTGGGATTTTAGAGATAATTACAAACTGGCCAGAAGGTGAAGATTTTGGTCTTGCCGAGGAGGAGGAGCAGAAGCAAGTGACCCGAGCTGAAGAAGCCCCACCGTACAACCAGCTGCCAGCAGATGAAACGTGCTACGCTCTTTTCACCGACGGTTCCTGTCGATCGTGGGAATGAATCGAAGTGGAAAGCAGCTGTATGGAGCCCCACACGACAGGTTGCACAAGCTACCGAAGGAGAAGGTGGATCAAGCCAACTTGCTGAACTCAAAGCTGTTCAGCTGGCCTTGACATTGCTGAGAGAGAGAAATGGCCAAAGCTCTACCTCTACACTGATTCATGGATGGTAGCCAATGCTCTGTGGGGCTGGCTGGAAAGGTGGAAAAGGCTGACTGGCAACGTAGAGGAAAGCCAATCTGGGCTGCTGATGAGTGGAAAGACATTGCCACTGGATAGAGAAGCTACTCGTGAAAGTCCGCCATGTGGATGCCCATGTTCCCAAGAGTCGGGCTAGTGAAGAACACTGGCACAACGAGCGGGTAGATCAGGCTGCACAGATAGAGGTGTCAAAGATAGACTTAGATTGGGAACACAAGGGAGAATTGTTCCTGGCTCGATGGGCCCATGATGCCTCAGGTCATCAGGGCAGAGACGCCACCTATAAGTGGGCACGAGACCGAGGGGTGGATCTAACCATGGACAGTATTTCCCAGGTTATCCATGACTGTGAGACGTGTGCTGCCATCAAGCAAGCCAAGCGGGTGAAGCCCTCTGGTATGGTGGGCGATGGTCCAAATACAAGTACGGAGAGGCCTGGCAGATTGACTACATCACACTGCCTCAGACCCGCCAAGGCAAGCGCTCCGTCCTGACCATGGTGGAAGCCACCACCGGGTGGTTGAGACCTACCCTGTGCCCCACGCTACTGCTAGGAACACCATCCTAGGCCTGGAAAACAAGTCCTTTGGAGACATGGTACCCTGAGAGAATTGAGTCAGACAATGGGACTCATTTCAAAATAGCCTTGTTAGCACCTGGGCTAAAGAACATGGCATTGAGTGGGTGTACCATATTCCCTACCATGCACCAGCGGCTGGGAAAGTCGAACGGTGCAATGGCCTGCTTAAAACCACCTTAAAAGCACTTGGTGGGGGACTTTTAAGAACTGGGAGATTAATTTACCAAAGGCCACATGGTTAGTGAATACCCGAGGTTCCACTAACCGAGCAGGTCCTGCCCAATCTGAGCCTTTGGGAACACCAGATGGAGATAAGGTCCCAGTGGTACACCTGAGAGGCATGTTAGGGAAAACTGTTTGGGTGAACTCTGCCTCCAGCAAAGACAATCCTGTTCGTGGGGTGGTTTTCGCCAAGGACCAGGTTGCACTTGGTGGGTGATGCAAAAGGATGGAGAGACCCGATGCATCCCCAAGGAGACCTTGTTCTAGGGTGAATTATCTATGATACTGTGCCTGTAACTGCCTGTATGTATATGATTTAAAGCTTTTTAATTTGCTGTAGCATGTTGGCATTGGAAAAAATTCGGGGTGGATAATGTTGAAGGTTGGGATTGTGTTCCTTCCATGTATGAGTGGGGAGAATTTTTTCCCATTGTAATGCTAACAGAACCCGCCGGCTGTGCCCAGGGTTTGTGATGGCCCTGGACGGGCGGGTGGGTGGGACCGGAGCTACCCGGAGGGGGATGCGGACTTCCGGGAAGGGGGGAGCTACTCAGGGAGCACGAGGCTTCTGGAGGGGCCTGGCTGTTTTCCGGGAGAGAGAGGGGGAGGGGGAACTTCTCCAGTCTGCTCGGCGGTGTGAGGAGGTAGGAGACCCGGCGGCCGGCTGCATTTCAGCTGCCCAGCATCTGCCCTGCTACCTCGGAGGCGCTGCTGACCACCAAAGACCAAATACTTCCTACCTCTGGGAATATAACTGGTCATCTGGACACAGGATCGGAGTGAAGAGCTCCCACCTGAGCCAGCCCGGCCGCGGCTGTTCCACTCCACCTCCCTGGCTCCCGCCTGCGCCTGCAGCTGTGCCGGCCCTGCTACAGTTACACCCCAGGAACGGACACAGACCGAGTGTGTCCGCGTCTAAGAAAGGACTACAACTGACTTTTTTCTTCTGTTTTTCGTCAGTAATTTTAATAATTACTGTTGTTTTCTACTTGTGCTGTGAGTTAGAGTAGTAAAGAGCTGTTACTTTTACCTCCTTATCTCCGCCTTGAGTCCTTGATTTGAAACAATTATAACACTCGGAGGGGGTGACATTGATTCTCTATTTCAAAGGGAAAATTCTGCCGTTTTTGGCAGAACCCTGTCCTAAAACCAGGACAGCCACA